>CAKAOJ020000452.1:0-182500 GCA_916701645.2 Sebastolobus alascanus | reverse complement strand
CACCAGAGGTACTCGAAGCATCAGACATCATTAAAATTCACCTGACGATTGAATGGAAACACAAATTAATGTAACACTGAACCCAGCAGAGAGACTGAAAATCATGCTGTAACCCAGCTGGTAAACTTGCAGAGTTTTGAGATGAAGCCCAAACAGCTGGTGAAATGTGTGATACGCAGTGCAGTGCAGAGCAGACAGAGTATTGAAGCCCAGCCGCCACAGTGAGAGGACAGAGGAGGAGGAGAGGTGAACTGTCCCCAAAAGGCAGAACGAGAGCAGAACTGAAACCCGTCCAAAAAGCCCTGCGAGTGAAACCCCCGCCGTGCTTACTAATCAGCTCCAGAACAGAGACAGTGAGCCAGACAGACAGAGAGGGAGGGAGAGAGGGAGGGAGGGAGAGAGGGAGGGAGCTCACCCAGCAGTCTGGGCTTCATGACGTTTTGCTGATTCATGCTGAGAGAGACGAGTCAGCGAGAGACGAACTGAGAGTCTGACGGAGACACTCACACCTGACGTGAAACACTCAGCAGCCCCAGAGGGGAAGATAAGTAACACAAGGAGACACATTAAACAAGATGAACGCTGCTTTAGCTGTGTTAAACAATCCTTCACTGTGATTGGCTGAACCAAACCACGAGCACGGCCCATAAAGGTGCAGTCACCCTGGATTCAGTTCCTCCATTCATTTCAATGAGAAACAGGGTGAGACGTCTTCACTTCCTGTCACAAATTAACCTCGTTCACTTCAATCAGGCTGAACTTCAACATGTGGAATCACCAGACTCCAGACAGTTTTTAGAGTTTTTTGAGAAGAAGCTGTTTAATTTACAGCTTTATGGAGGACTGCCGTTAGCCGGTTAGCCCGTTAGCAATGCTACAATGGCTCCGCCCTCGCTGTTTCCTGTCCCGCCTGCTTTTAGCCGCTCTACACGAGTCAGTTCCACCAGGTGAAATCTGATCTGACTGCAGCTTCATCCTTACGTTAACTTAAGAAAAGTTCACACATTTATTCCTCTTGGTGCAACAACAACTTTGCTCCGTGTTGCAAATGAACACATGCAGGAAGTTCCTGTTGTTCCAGGTGAGCCAACTGTCAGGAAAATCAGGGCTAAAGTCGTGTAGTGTGAACTAGACATCAAGTGTTCGTTTGTTGGTAAACAGCCGGTTGGTTACCGTGCCCTCTGACCTTTGACTCATCTTTTAAACTTCATCATTTACTGTCAGCAACTGCACATCAGTAACAACTTTGAAACTTATAAATTAAATATAAATCAAGTACAAATTCAGGCAACACTTTATTTTACTGGTCCGTAAATTCCAAATAATTTCATAGAAAGAACTATATTAAGTATTAATTATAGAGGAAATTAAAGACAGTGTTTAATTCATATACTTCCAATTACTTAATTGTTAGCATAATACAGTATTTTAGACAGAGTAGCAGCTCAGCTCAACATGACAACATGTGAAATATGACTACAAGCAAGAATACAATTCAACATATATGAGAATAAATGATGAATGGATGTATATTTATTTGGATTTTAATGGAGCTTTTCTTTCAAGGAAAATCCTATTTTCTAAATCCTACTTTTCACAGCTCTTTCCAAGAAACTTTACATTTTGGACCCATGAAATATAGTTTTACAAAATATAATATGTTAACTGACTTCTAACCATCTAAACACATATTCCCCTTTTGTTCCTCAAAACTTTATAAAATGATTTTTAACTTTCTTTCTTGTTTTTATTGTTTGTATATTGTGCAGTTGAGCTTCTTTTTGATCTTTAGTGAATAATATAATATTTAAATATCTAAATGGTCTCTTTAATCCCAGCCTGTCTGCCTGACTGTCTGTCTGTTGGTTCTTTGTATTCTTTGTATTCCTCTCATGGCCGTTAATGATCGATCAGATCAGAGGGAGTTTAAAGAGAAGACGCTGATCGATCTGCTATTGATCACTGAATGATCTTCTAACAACCTTTAACCATCATTAGAGGCTTCTATAACTGTTGCTGCATGTTTTTACAATGATTTTATTTTGCAACCTCACAGTTTTTTCTATATATTAATACTTTTTCTCTATATTCTCTATATATTACATTTTTTCTCTGTTAGATTGTGTCTTGGGCTGTGATGTAGAGCCAGTTGTATTCATCAGTTTCAGACAGTTTCCGTGTCTGCAGGTTTCCACTCTGAAGCTCATTGACTTGTGTTATTTCCTGTTTGATCTCCTGTTAAGTGACTGTTAAGATCCTCAGCTGCAGATCAAAGATCCACTAACGTACAAACACGCTGGTTTCACTGTCTCTGTTTCACAGATTGTACTTTATTCATAATCTATCTCAACAATATCACGTTTATTGATACTTCTTATGACTTGTTTTCCTTTGAAGAAAATGGCATTAATGAGTCAACAGGTATTTGCTGAATGTACAAACAGTAGCAGCGACCTCTGCAGGCCTCCAACACTCACTGCAGATTATTATTATTAACAAATAATTAAATTAATCCTGTTAACAATCATCAGGAGATAACAGCAGACTGTGAAGACAGAATACAAGAAACAAAAAGTAGAAAGGAAAGAAAAAACTGTTAAGTTTGTGTTTTATGGCACCAAATCAAACAAAAAGTTTGTTTCCTTTAGTCCAAAGATGAAGGGATGAATGTTTCCAACGCTTTTAAAATAAAGATTCCATTTACACTCGATGTGTTTTATTCTGTCTGCTGTCGACATTATTTAAAGATGTTGTCTCTGGAAAATAAAAACATCCTAAAACAAGTGAAACTACAGAAGAAAACTAATTAAATTACATATATTCTGCAATAAGTTTTAACTGTGTAAACAAGAATGACATCATGAACAGAGGGACAACTTTTAAATCACATAATCACACATTTTTTAATTGTATTTTTATTTTTTTTAAACTGTAAAATGTATTTTATATGTTTTCTATTCTTATGTTGTTGTAATTTTTTGAGCATCTCTTGCACAAGAATTTCCTTTGGTATTAATAAAGTTCTTTGTTGTTTTATCTATAACAAGATAAAAATATGTGATCTTTCTCTCTAAAAAGCTGATTGAAAAAAATAACAAACTGACCAACATCTATTTAAAATCTGAGTACACTGAATTAAAAATAAAGCTTATCAAAAAACTAATTGGAAGTAAACAGATGTCCAACAAAATAAAAGCATCCTGATGTTTGTGTGTCCTGAATCATGACATCAGGATCATCAAGTTGTTTGAAGTGAAAGTTAACAGCTGATCTGGAGATGAAATGAACAAATTAAGTGATTACAGAGAAACAAACAGTTTTCACTTTCAGTCCATCATCACATCATCATCACCAGATCAAAGGATCAAAGAGTTCAAAAGGTCAAATCAAAGTCCAGATTTCTTATGAACTTCACTCAGATTAAAGAATCTCATTAACATAATAAAGAGCAGTCAGGTGCGTTTGATGCTCCAGAACTTCGTGTTTCTGCTTAAAACTGAAGACCGGATCACTTCCAGAGCTCAGAGGTCACAGCAGCAGCTCCCTGGAAACTTCTAAACTCTAAAATCATGGAGGGAACCAGAGTGTCGGACTTCAGCATCGAGCACATCCTCTCCCCGCAGCTCGGACACAAGCTGCCGCCGATGATGGAGTTCTCACCGGACGCATATCTGCAGAGGATCCCCGCTGGATTCAATCTGGACTCCGGGTACTACAGGCCTCCTGCGCCGGTCCCGGTCCCGGTGCCAGGCTGCCTGCAGTACCGAGGGATGGGCTTTGGAGAGCCGTTTTACCCGTACGGAGCCGGTTTCCATCACACCAACATTTATCCAAACCCTGGAGTTTACATGACCTTCAGCAGCCAGGACTCTGCAGGTAGTTTCACATTTCAGACACTAAACGTTTTAATTTAAGTGTGAGCTTGTGGAGATCAACGTTAGGCCTACAGAAAGAATTTTAAGAATTTCTTCCGTGTTTCACTTGACTAACTCTTGATATTTTTTTTCCCCAGATGCTCATCAGTTGGCAGGTTACCATGGTTATCATCCGTTTGGATTGACCTCGCAGCCGCAGCCGCCTCAGAAGGCCCGGATGAGGACGGTGTTCACCGTAACTCAGACCAAGAGGCTCGAGGCGCTGTTCGAGCTCAAGGACTACCCGACGGTGGAGGCGCGCGCTGAGGTGGCGAGGAGCACCGGGCTGAGCGAGGAGACAGTCAGGGTGAGTCCGACCTAAAACCTCTCCACGGCAAGATGCGTAAATGTTTCCAGGTTTTACGCACCGATTTACAAAGAAGTGTTTTTCTTTTATGTGGCAAATCAAGTCTGTCTTTTTAAGGGGAAATTATTATCTAACGTTTTATAATAAATATTATTATTATTATTAAACATATAAGCCTACAAGCCACATACGTAAAACCTCTCCACGGCAGGATGCGTAAAATGTTTCCAGGTTTTACGCACCGATTTGCCAAGTGTTTTCTTTTATGTGGCAAATGAAGTCTGTCTTTTTAAGGGAAAATTATTATCTGACATTATATAATTAGTATTTTTAAACATATACAAGCTACATGCGCAAAACCTCTCCAGGTTGCGTAAAATGTGTCCAGATTGCATTTTACGCACCGTATTGCCAAACAGTTTTTTTTCTTTTATGTGGCAAATTAAGCCTGTGTTTTTAGGGAAAGTTATTGTCTGACGTTATTTATAAATATTAGTATTATTAAACGAATAAGCCTACAAGCCACATGCGTAAAACCTCTCCACAGCAGGATGCGTAAAATCTTTCCAGGTTTTACGCACCGATTTACAATGAAGTTTTTATCTTTTATGTGGCAAATCAAGTCTGTCTTTTTTAGGGAAAATTTTTATCTAACGTTATATAATAAATATTAGTATTATTATTAAACAAATAGGCCTACAATCAACATGCGCAAAACCTCTCTACATTTTTACGCATTTTTACGCACGATCACTTTTCTTTCCACATTCTTCCTACTTTAATGTAAATGTATTTACCATTACATTCAGCCATGTATATTTTGGTATAATTATAAACAGGAGAATAAAACAAATCAGAAAGATTAAAACATGCAAATGCTGCAAGATAAAACAAAGCAATAAATCAAAAGAAGCTATAAGAACAATAAAACATGTAAAAGGGAAGAATCAAGGGATTCACATTAATTTTACATATTTATTTAATTTGTTCTCCGTAAAAAAGAGACATAATTTGTGTTTCACAAGAAAAAACTATGTCAGAGAATATATACTTTAAAAAAATAAGAACATGCAGTTAAAACTCTCTCCTCTCTTTGTGTTTCCAGGTCTGGTTCAAGAACCGAAGAGCTCGGAGGAAGCGGCAGCGCAGCGGGTCAAAAGTCAAAACCCTGGCCCCGTCTTCCCCCAGTGCCAGAGCAGAGAAGAAGATCTTCACCTCCTTCCTCTGAACCCGACAGACCGTCCGCCTGCTGCTGCTCAGAGGTCAAAGGTCGCTGACTGCATCCTGCTCAGGTGCACTTCAGCAGGCTGGATGCTGGTGATCCAACATAACATGATGCATTCAGGAGCTGCTGGGAAAGTCAGACACCTGAGAGTTCAGGAGAGCTGTTTGTTTGGTCTAAGCTGCAGTTTACTCTCTTTGCTACTTTTAAATTATTTAGTACTTTTATGTAATTAATTGAAATCTGTGTATTAAAGATGCCATGTTTTTAAACACAAGTTCAATCTGTGACCTCATTAAAAAATAAATTTAGTTGAAATGAATTCAGTCTTGTGTTGTTTTTTCATTGATTTTAACTGTATAAATTATGTTTAAGTGAGAATAAATGGTAATCAGCGAATTTATTAAACATTGATTTGTGTCTGAAATAAACATTGCGGGGGGTGAGGTCAAAATATTTTCTGTGAGTAAAAGCAATGGACAGGAAAGGTATAAAAACAACATCAAATTCTTTATTATATTCATAGAGTTGTCACTGTTATTATTAGAAGCATTTCCATGCTGATGAGAAGAAGATACACGTATTGAAAAACCCAAATGAGAAAATACTGAGAGAGAGAGAGAGAGAGAGAGGGAGAGAGAGAGAGAGAGAGCATGCAGTGAGTATCTGTTAGGATGAGGACGTCCGATGCTCCTTCTCCCCTGTTTCCTCTTTAACGTCCGGCAGCCTTATAAAACAGGAGTTACTCACACACACATGGACTGTAACCGAGCACAAAGTAACACACACACACACACGATACAAAAAAAAAAGTACACTTAGTGAAGTTATCAAAATATAGGCTATATACTGTATATTCTTAAGACGTATTAATGTTAAAACAACCAGTGCTGAGTTAGTTTCTATGAAGATGACTTCAACGTTATATTCTCAGACACAAACACCGATCGATTATTTAGATATTATTTTAGAGGATTTAGAACTGTAATGGTTCTGAATGTTTTAACTCATCAACTACAAATAACAAATACTTTATATTCCTGCTGATCATTTTCAAAATCATCCATCAGTGTTCTTGTAATTGTTGAACAAATAATATAAATGATAAAAGATGCAAAGTTTCTGCAGCAGGTTTTGTGTTGATTTTCTTAGAAATGAACAGGAACCAAAGGCTGCCTCCAAATAAAAACTAAAAACTTGTGTTTGGAAATGATTCAGCAGAATATAATACAGTATTCATACAGTAGTTTGTGGATAAAGCGCTAAAACAGGCAAAACCAGTAAAGTCCTTTAAATGGAGCAGACTATGATGACGTATCAGGGCCATTGTAGGTAAAAAAAAATAATAAAAAATTACGGAGTCGGGGGACGGGGGTATTATTCTGAGAAAAGACTTGAGAATAAAGTTGTAATTTATTAACTTTATAATCTCAAAGAACATTCAAGTTTTTTTCTTGTAAAGGTCTGACTTTATATTCTCAGAGAACATTCAACGTTTTTTTTTGTTTTTTTTAATTTATGACTTTATAAAATATCAGAGTTTTTCTTGTAAATATATGACTTGAATCTTGTGCATTCCGTTTTTTTTTCTTGTAAATTTGTGAATTTTTAATCTCAGAGAATTTCTTAGTTTTTTTCTCATAAATGTATGACTCTATAATCTCAGTGAATATTCAAGTTTTTTTTTCATAAATTTATGACTTTAATCTCTGAGTTTTTTCTCAGAATATTACCCCCCTTCCCCCAGCGCTGTAATTTATATATTTTTGATCTACAATGGCCCTAATACGCCGTCGTACAAATCAAAGAGAGAATACGTAATGAAAAAAGCTTATGTAACATTTTGTTTGTCTTGAAATGATTAACCAGAGACTCACTAGTGACACTTACTGGTCAGACCAGAGAAAAGCTCCACATTTACACAGCAGTAAGAACACCATGTTCAAACCAACGGAGGCTTCACATATTGACTGTACTGTACACGTTTACTGTACAAAGACAAACCTCACCATCACTGTGGTCAACTGACGTCTACGTTCACCTAAAGGAGTCGGCACATCCCGACTCTGCGGGAGCGCATTTGTAACAAAACATTTTCCTGTGTGTGAACTTATAAAGAGATGTGAACTACAACATGTGGAGTTCCTTTAGTTCATCGGGCTCTTTAGTTCGGGTTTGGATGGGATGGCGGGGGAACGTAGGCAACGGCATGAATGTAGGAAGGTAAAGATGTGAGTCATCTGCATATCGCTTAACGTGACATCTCACATTTTAGAGAAACTGAACAGTTTCATTAACCCATCTTTCAGAAAAGTGGTTGAAAGTGGAGTTTAAGTCTGACTTCTGTTAGACAGATGTGGAAAATCTGATTTTTTTTGGTTTGATAGCAGCTGACATTAAGTTAATTTAGTTTCCCCAATTAACTGTAAACTTTAGAAGAATGCTCAAATCTGCTGTGTGCACAATTTCAACTTCATCTCGTCCCTGAACAAAGCTGGACTTTGCAGGGACATCATACAACAATACATTTTGGGCAATTGTGAAGTCATCGCTCCCTGATCGAAATAGATTTCAGTTTTTCAAAACAGATTGTAGTTTTCCAGTTTTTCCAAACAATGTGAGAACCCTGAATTTGCTAACTCAGTATGCCTTTTCCATTTCTAAATTGATCCATGCTCCGTTCACCTATCAGGACGCCACATAACTCAACCTATACGACTCATAACAAAGCTTAAGAGTCGGGTGAAGTACGACTTCATTTAGTTAAGCTTTGAGTTTATAGGTGAGAATGAAAAAGCTTTGGTCCGATCGCAGCCCGACTAAACTGAGCACCCGATGAGTGTAGTTATTATTAGCGTGATGTTGAAGCTGATTCCACGGGCGCACAAAGAACAATTATCAACAGCAGTGTGCAGGAGCAACCACAAAGTGTTTCCTTTAGCCGAGGCTGACGGAGGCACTCAGAAAACCAATGACACGGATGACGGGGTGAGTCCAGAGTGGAGACGGTTTACCAGCTTCAGAGGCTGGTGGATTTAAAAATTCAAGAACCAAATTTGCGATTTTACCAAAATTCAAGACTTGTTTTCTCTTTTTTTAGAAAAACACCTTTATGGGAAAGCAAATGGTTATTAAATCATAAAACTAGGGCAAATTCGTTTTAACACCACTAATTTCTTTAATGCATTAATGCAACTTGCGATTTTTAGGTTGTAGCGGGCTCAGTTTTAAAGCGAGAGTGAAACTAGAAAACCTAAAGAATTCACTGGTAATGGATTCATTATGCTAAATGCAGTACCTGTGAGGGTTTCTGGACAATATCTGTCATTGTTTTGTGTTGTTAACTGATTTACAATAATAAATATATACATACATTTACATAAAGCAGCATATTTGCCCACTGCCATGTTGATAAGAGGATTAAATACTTGACAAATCTCCCTTTAAGGTACATTTTGATCATGATTAACTATTTTAATTCGATTGACAGCTCTACACAAAACCCAAAGTTCTGATTACAACCCATAATTTGCAGGTTTCAATCCCAGTTTACTCTGATACAGACGGACATAGATGGAGTTTTACAACTCTGGTAACATGCAGTTCAGATCTTTTAAGATCTATGCATTTTATGTCCCCAAAAAAAAAACAGAAATCATAAACTACATCTGTCTGAATAAACGTGAAATACATGTTTGTTATTTATAGATTTAGATGGCAAACGTTGGATTTCCACAGTTGTTCTTTGGGTAACTGTAGATAAACTTGTTGCTGTGGTCACTTCATTGAAAGAAAATGTGAAAAAACACAACACAAACGCTCTCTGGCTCTTGAAGTTTTGACTCTGAGGTGTAAATCTGCCTCCACAGGTTGATTTATTTTCCTCGTCTGTACGAACATTTGTTGTCTGAGCGTCTCGTCTCCGGCAGCCTCGGCCGTCGGAGCATCACGTGAGCGTGTTCATCTCTTTGTATTCGTGTGCTTACAGAGTGTAAAGAGACATTAACACAGGAACTGTTTCCACACAGAGAGAGAGAGAGAGAAGTTTACATATTGCTCTTTTCAGTTACTTCGAGAGAGATTTTTAACATCAAGCAAACACACGTACGTTTAGATTTAACTCGTGTTTTGTCTTTTTCGCAGATGCTCACGTTCACAAAAAAGGAAGCAAAGTCTTATTGAAGTGGAGAAAGAGGGATGAGAGAAGAGAGGGAGAGAAGCAGAGAGGAGAACGTTTACAAGTATCACGGACTCTCTGGAGAGTTTTAGGGGTTAAATCTGGGTGTTTAAACAGCTCAAGATGGAGGAGATGGATGTTTGACGGAGGGACACGGAGCTCTACAACTGACTCCAAACTGATTAAATGTTGTTTCACAGCTCACGTTAACTTTAAATTAAGCTTATTTTCAGACGCAAGCGTGACAGCGGCAACACAAAACACGCAATGGGGCAGAAAAAAAAACACTTTTGATTTTTAAGTTGCATCAAATAAAGTCATCGTTTTGGGTCTGTTAGCACTTTTGGTTAGCGACAGATTATGATTGCAGCTCTTTATAAGATTTAATATAATAATATAGTGTATTTAAACTCTAACTAGATGGCAATACACTGATTAAAAATGACAGTTGTTCTAAGGCGTCTAACTACAGTAATTCATCTATTAACGACTAAACTAACTGAATATTTTTTATTTTTCTTACGTTGTGTTCACACCAAGAGCGAAGAGAATTCAGAATTTTTACTAATCAGCATCAGTATGTAGTTATTTCGGCATCATTTTGATCCGTTTATTGTGATTGAATCACAGTTTATTTTGGGTTCATACCACAATAGAGACGTGTATGTGAATACAGCTCGCCGCCGGGTCATGTTATGAACCCAGACACGATGGCGTTTGGTTTTCTGACATATCTGGGACTTCACCAACATGTACAAAGCAGCAACTGTGGTTATTTCTTCCATGGTTGATGGAGGAAATGGAGGAAAGTATGGAGACAGGTTCCATCTCCACAAATCTATCTCGGCGGTCCAACTCGCGCGAGTAAAGCGAGGCGAAAATTGGCTTCGCTCTTGGTCTGGACACAACATAAGTGATGAAGCAAAAAAAAGTTTAATCCAGCTGTTTGTTCAGATTTGTTGTAATAAAAACGTTGGCATCCACATTAAGTTCAGAGCAGGAGACATTTCATAGAGACCAAGAACCACGAAACGTTAAGATAACAAAATGACTGTAACACGATGATAAAATACTATAAAGTCAGCAGCTGATAATAATTAACCCTGTTTTCAGTTTGACATCTGAGATTTAAAGCATGCAGGTGATAACACACACACACACACACACACACACACACACACACACACACACACACACTCACTCACTCACACACATGGTCTAGAGTTATAAAGGTTTCTAGAGGATTGAGGTCTTGGTCTCAGGTGAGGAAGCAGCAGCCAGATCTGGATCCAACACCACAAACAAAGCGTTTTTCTACGCTTTGAGTTATGCATCATCAATTTCACACATTGTTGTGTTTGATTACTTAAAATCCTCAACATGACACAAGCGTGAGATGCAGATTGATGAGTCTCAGGACTCAGGAATAATGTACAATCGTGGCATTCGTTTGGCAAAGTATTTTACATTTGTGAGCTACAAACCACGACTCAAAACGTCGACGTTAATTCCTAATTTTCACATCTGTTGAGACCCAAATCGAGCAGCAAAAACAAAACATGCAGCAAACTGATGTGTTTTTTAAATGAAGACACAACGTGGACAAAGCTGGGACGACTTGATGTGGTGAAACTAAAACGACGAGAGAATATTTTCGGGGGGGGGGGGGGGGTTTGCTTTAGCTCATTAAAGGAATGCAGGACATTTTGATCAGATACAAGGCACTATAGATTTTGCTATAGAACGGCTAAATTAGAGGGATTCTGGGCTGAGAGTAAGAGAGAAGAGGGGACGGGAGGTTTTCACTATACGTGACTGACGATAGTGAAGAGACCGAAGAGAGAGATTGAGAGAGAGAGAGAGAGAGAGAGAGAGAGAAGAAAGCAGTAAAAGTAAAAAGATGAAGAGAGAGAAGAGCGGAGAGATCGATCCGGTGAAGGAGTCGAGGAGGAGGAGGAGGAAGGAGGAAGGAGGGAGGGCGAGGTTAGGACTGCATCTCAGCACGCAGCATCCACGGGAACCAACAGCAGAACAGCAACCTGGAGGAGAAGAAGAAGAAGAGGAGGATGAGGAGGAAGAGGAGGGTACAGTGGTTTTAGTAAATCAAACTGAGACTCTGTTTACACGTCTCACATCAGATTCTTTGAAGAGAAACGCTGCATTCATGTCATGTTGGAATAACCGTAAATAGTAATTTCTCTCATTATAAATACGTTCACGTTAATATCCAAGTTTTAATTACGACTGGGAAACACAAAGTTTTTCTGAAAGCTCCAACATATCTGATATTAATATAACGAAAGTGACTGAAAAAGCAAACAAACATCAACCAAAGTCTATTGTACAAGGTCATTAAAAGACAAAAATTAAGATTTGTATTAATGTATTTATTATAATATGAATAAAAAATTGGTCCCTGATATTGTTGGCTTAAAAGTGTTTAGTCCGTTTCACTACAGTGAGAGTTACAGGGGTGAAAAGTGTATTTCTTTCTTTATTTATTTATTTTTTTATTTGTTACCTCAATGCAGAAAATGAGGAAGGGCGCCCACCGGCATTTAATTTATTTATTTTTTTACTTTTATTTTTTTTTTTTACTTTTTTTTTTTTTAAATGTATTTATTTATGTATAGAGGGTGACCAGCGCCCCCCAGAAGGTGGTTCCCTAGGCGACCGCCTATGTGGCTTTTTTTTTTAAATCAACACTTCCTGCTTTCATTTAAAAATAAAAGCCCTCAAGCGTTTTTTTCTGTGGACAGAATTCCTTCATTTGTTAACACAAGGCTTTTATTCTGAAATATTTGCAGGACAGTGTTGTAGAACATGCAGTGACTTGCAGAGCTCCATGAATGAATATAGTACGGGTTTTAATTGTGGATTATTACTATTGTTTACAAATGACCACATGTTCCTTAACCTTTCTCTGTCTAAAATAAATATAAATGATATTTATAATGAAATGAAATGGCCATTATGAAAGGCAAACTCTATGTAGAAAAAAAGGGCTGATCAGCAGCAGCTGCAGCAGAAACGCAGCTGGTGTGAACACCCGACGTGTGAATCACGCAGCCGCCGCAACGTTCAAAGTGTGGACGAGGCCTACGCCTTAAACCGGCCCCGACCGCGACAAGTATTCTTCACCCTCATACGTCCAGCTCTAATTCATTCAGATCCTTCACTAGTAAAACTAGCAGTACAAATATATAAAAATACACATCCCGGTCTCTGAGAATCTTCTCCTTCCATCCTCCACGACATAAAACGCACCATAAACCCACGTGAGATATTTTAATATTTCCAGATATTTTTAGGTCAGAACAGGATGTGAAGAGTTGTGTTGTTGAACGCAGCCTGACAGGTTTATTATTAGCAGTCAGTGTCTCTGTGTGTGTGTGTGTGTGTGTGTGTGTGTGTGTGTGTGTGTGTGTGTGTGTGTGTGTGTGTGTGTTTTCACCTGGATATGGAGCTCTCAGACGTCAGGTCTTTAGGAGAACGCATCGTGTTGAAGTTACGCTTCGGCTGCGACACTGCAGGACACAAACATACAATAATGATATCAATACGAGGAGGAGATCACCGTTAATGGTTGATTTAGAGGTAAATAGAAAGGTTACTAAGGTGTCACCACCATCACAACACAAACCAACAACCCAGTGATGCTGTTTCCAGGTTTATGAATGTCTGTAATCTCTGAACCTTAAATGGAAGTTGTGTATTATTGTTCAAGGTTTTATTGACATCATACAATACAGGATGATATTTAGTTGTAGCCCCCTCAGCGCTGCAAACATGTATAGACAGATGTTCAATTACAATAAAATATAAACAATAAATAATATAGAATTAACTTTATAAAAGTAGCACTGATGGAAGAAATAACAAGGAAAACTAAATTATACATATTTAGCCTTATTTTGGGGCTTTATTTTGGCAGTTTTGACCATCACTAATTAAACTATTTTACTTTGATACGTCATTGTAGAGAGACAGTGAAATTTTTCTTTATACTAAATTCCTGTTTACACCTCTGTGTACATACAGTATATGACTCATCATGCATATACATACTACATCCTGTTTTCCCATCTGAAATACTGTCTTCAACTAAATTACAAATTTACGTTTACATTAGGCTCCTATTTTATAGTTACTTATGTGTATATTTATTTTAACCGCACTATTTTATGCCTTTGATTATCATTTTGTTTTTACATTTACTTGTGTTGTTTCACCTTTTAAATAAACATATTTTATGAGCATTGTTGAAGGAACCTGAGACCAAATATTTTCATTGCCAATCACTGCTTGCTGGAAATGACAAATAAATAAAGATCCTTGAACCTACAGTTTGATGAGAGTTTGGCGAGCCCGGGGCGTTGCATAAAGTTGAGGTTGACTCACGATTACGTAAATTCAGATACGGCAAATGGTCAGTCAACTCATCGCGCCGTATCCATCATGCAACGCACAGCTGCTCTCCATAGAAAATAAAGAGGATCTGTTGACTTCACATGCATCAACGGATCCGGTGTATCTCCACCTTGAGCCTCAGACACTTTACAGTCAGTCAGTGTGATACGACAGTACAAAGAGAGGTACTTACTGGTGACTTGGTGGACTTTCTTCACCATGGAGTTGTCATTCTGTGAGCCTTCTTTAGGGCCTCCGATTCTGACAGAACAATGAAAACAGTAAGTTTACTGGAGACTTTAACATGCTGTCAGAGTGACGCATCACTTCTCACATCCTCACACTACCAAAGCTGTATTAGTGATGTTGTTTTGACCGGATATGATGAAAGGAACTTGGTCTGACCTCTGGACGCGGGAGGGCGGAGCAAACACTCCGTATTTGGGCAGGCAGTTGAAGTAGCGGACTCCGAACACAGAGCCGTCGTGTTTCCCCGTCGCCTGATCCAACTCGACACCGAACCAGTAACCTGCAAAAAAAACGGCCAAAAAAATCCTGAACACGAAAAATGGAGAGTCTAACTCCTCAACTAAGTACCACATAGTTCACAGTCTCCTCACATGTTTTCAGCTCTTTTTCTAACATGTATAATGTGTTTAAATCTCTGATTTTACTTTACCCAAACTTTAAGGTAACATACCAACATTGAGCATGTAATGCTTAGCATGTTAGCATGTTTTTGCTAAAAAAAAAAAGTGTGATTGAGCAGCTTAGTTCACATACACATAAAGTTTAGCAGTTATAAGGCCAAAGGAAGTGTTATAAAAGTATGTGTTTATATTCAGACAGTGAGTAAAAACATAGGAACACTAATACCAACACAAACTGAGGAAAAAAGGCAATAAGAGCTCCAATAATCCGTATTAAACCCAACGTTCATGTGTGTTTTTCACTCATATTTGTATGATGCTGTGTAAAATGAAAATTGTCTTCAAATTTCAGCAAGTATTTCGTTTTTTTTCTTGGCTGAAGTGAAGTTCAGTGTTGATCCAGAATGATGAGTACTCTGGTTCTATATTAATGACTAGAAATAATGTCAAACAAGGGGGAAGAAGTTTAGAAAACTCTGTGACTTGAAGTTGTTTTTGGGAGAAACACCTTGACAGATTTTGATTTGCACACAGTACAGAAACCCAGCTAAAGCCCAGCAGACAGACCTGGAGCGAAGTCCGTCTTGCCGTAGAAGCGGACGATGCCGTTTTTCTGTCCGGCCACCAGAACCTGATCTCCAACTTCCACGTTCAGTCCCTCCGGATCCAGACTGGCTACTGACGACTTCTTCTTCTGGGCTGAGGACAGATACAGCACACACACGTACTGTACAGTAGACCGACACAGAGATCCACACCTCCATCCACACCTCTTCTGTGTCTATATGTTACCTTTCTCTCTCTCCTTCTCCTTCTTCTCCTTCTTGTTCTTCCCGGTGAGGCGGGAGGTCAGGTCCATGCGGGGGGTTCTGGGGGTTGAGGTGACGGATGACGGTGCCTGCTCCACGGCTTTGGAGATCTTTGACACCGGAGCAAAAATCCCTGCAATCAATGAATCAAACTTTATTTATATAGCACCTTTCAAACGAGCTAAATGCAATTCAAAGTGCTGTACAGACGATTGACAAAATGCGGAATGTTAAAAATGGACCTAGAGACCAATGCACACCAAAACAGACAACACAAAAGTTCCTCAAATATGAAAGCAACCAAAGATGGGCATCCAAAATAAGAAAAGATAAATAAAAAACAAGGAAATAACAATAAAAATAAATAAATAAATAAAAACCGTGAAACTACACAAAGTAAGCAGATGGTATTAAACAATAAAATTCCAAAATAGTAAAAACAAAGGAGTAAAACAAACACCATATAGATGATGATAAATAAAATAAGTATAAACAATAAAACCATAACATTTTAAAATTATAAAACACTACATAAAAGCCAGACTAAATAGATGGGTTTTTAGTTTAAAAATATCAATGTTTTCAGCTCCTCTCAGTTCCTTCTGCAGGACAGAAACAGAAGCTCAAAGCCAGAAGACACAGAGCAACAGCATCTTGCTCATGGGCACCGTGGCAGCAGCTGTTACCTAGCTTAGGAGGGCAGATGAAGTAACGGACGCCGCCCACGCTGCCGTCGTTCTTTCCCTCCGGCTCGTCGAGCTCCACGCCGACCCACTGACCGCTGGCGAACTCTGTAGTACCACAAAACCTCAGAGTGCCGGACTGAGAGAGACACAGAGATATAAAGGTCGGAGGTTATTAGAGGTGGAGGTTAGTCTGAGTGTCTGCGTTTCATGAGGAGACGTAGCATCAGCGCTACAGATGGAGTGTAGGTGGACACATTTATTCATTTGTCACGTGTGATGCAGTCAGTTCAGTTAGTCTACGTTTCAGCCGGCGCCCGCCCGGTCCAACCAACCTGTCTGAGGTTTGCAGCCGGGCTCTCGTCTCTGCTCTGGTCTCTCTGGAGCTACACAGCGAGGAACACACCGTTCAGAGCTCATATACAGAGTGAAGGTGTGAAGGACATCACACAAAACAAACCCCGGACTGCAGGAATGCATTCACTGCATGTAGCAAGCGCAAAGTTTATATCTAACCAACTATTGTTGATTCATTTAAGGGGTTTTGAAGTTAAACAGTACAGACATGCCACGAGGTTATGGGAGGACATTTAGAGGCTTTTGATAAGATGAATTTTCAGCTGTAAAATGTCTCACTCACAAAAACCCCAGGCTTTTATCCTCTGACCTTTTTTCATACCGTATGTACGGCCGAGTGCAACACTTTGGGGAAAGATTGTGACTCGACAACACGTCACATAAACTAGTTTGATCCGAGCAAGTCCGGTTACCTTTGACTCAGCACTTCTAGATATACTAATATAATATTTTCCTTGCAGGGGAGCAGGGAATCTTTAGTTTAGAGATCATCAGGCTGGATAGTGGACACAGAAGCTCAGCGTCCTGCTTGTGTTATGTTTCTTTGTTTGAACAGGGACGATTCACAAAGAACAAAAGGAGAGAAATGTACCGGGTTTTAGCAAATTAGCTATCTTCCGCCCGTAGTCCATGGGCGGGTAGGAAGAATAATAAAATAGTAAGAAAAATTTGACATCACAGGAAGATTTGAAAGTAAAAGAGCACGCTTAAAGGTCCCATATTGTAAAAAAGTGAGATTTTCATGTCTTTTATATTATAAAGCAGGTTTAAGTGCTTCATAAAAACTGTTAAACTATCAAAACGCTCAATACGGAGAAACACACACAGCCCGTATTCAGAAACTGTGCGTTTGAAACAAGCCGTTAGGATTTCCGTCCATTTGTGATGTCACAAATATACAATATTTAGACCATCACACGGTTTTAAACATAAACATTCTAAATGTGTCCCAGTTTATTTCCTGTTGAAGTGTATGTGAATGACATCAGCTGTTGCCTAGCAACGCAACTCTGTTGCAATTCCGTTGAAATGCACTAAAACGGAGCGTTTCAGACAGGAGGGGGAATACAGGTATATTCAGACAGACAGTATGAGGAAAATAAAGTGTTTTTTGAACATTACAGCATGTAAGCATGTTCTAGTAGAAACCCAAAATACAAGTATGAACCTGAAAATGAGCACGATATGGGACCTTTAAGATGATTTCAGCAGAGTCTGAAGGATGAGATAGATAGATAGATAGATAGATAGATAGATAGATAGATAGATAGATACTTTATTGATCCCGAAGGAAATTTAGGATGACGCCCTGCTCTCTTCACCTCCTGCCTGCTACCTTGAACAGTATATGTGTCCTTTTCTGTTCTCAGTGGTAAATTTATACTTGATGAAACAAAAGCAAATGCATCAGTAACAAGCTCCATGTGTTGACGCTCGTGTGAAAATGAAAAGTCAGATTTTTTTATGCTTAAAAATTTAATGAATTTAATGTATTGATTTGTGTACATAGACACAAATTTCGTTTTTTTTTTCATGGTGGTCAGCACAAAATCAATTCTTATGTAATCCATATGTGAACTTGGAAGTATAAAGAGCGACAAACGCCGCGTAGGGAGGAGGTCGGGGTGGATGGGTGGGTGAAAAATACCAGACTTTCACCAGGAGACCGGTATTGGTGCCCCGTGTGAAACCAGAAGTCAACGTTGATTTATTTGTCAAGTAACTTCCGTACTTAAGTAACGGCACAGTGATCTTTTCCTAAACCTAACTAAGAAGTTTTATTTTAAGTTTTATTTATTAATGGACGTTCGTAGGAAAATGCGGTAAAAATCTATTGTTGAAAGTCGTGCTGAGCGCCACAAAAAAAAAGGGAAATTCGTGTCTGCTGTGAGACTGTGTTGTGAGGACATGATGATGATCTCTTCAAACCACAGTGGAAAACTGATGCTCAGCTTCAACTTTAGCACTGTGAGTCCATTTTGCGTTATTATACAAACAACACTGTGTGGTTACTTTTTGGTAATTGTGGTCGCCCATCTTCGTCCACAAGGAGAACCCAGTCCAGCTCCCTAACCCAGGGACAACCAGTTACACCACCAGTATACACAATGAACTGTCATTCAGTACCAGCAGCTCCCCAATGTGTCTCTCATTTCTGTCTATTACTGTATTAAACTGGTAAACTGGGAGTCTGAGGCTACGTTGGGATTGCCAGTTCCCAACTGGTTTTATGTTGCTTTCCTTTCCCTCA
Source organism: Sebastolobus alascanus (assembly GCA_916701645.2). Classification (NCBI taxonomy): domain Eukaryota; kingdom Metazoa; phylum Chordata; class Actinopteri; order Perciformes; family Sebastidae; genus Sebastolobus; species Sebastolobus alascanus. The sequence continues at coordinate 163,720 of CAKAOJ020000452.1, read as the reverse complement.
GAGACCTTGGTTGCAACAAAGATGGGAGCTCGTTGAAGACATTTTAACTTATTCCCATCTCTAAAGTTATTCGTTGTAAAAGTTCTGACAATTAAGCTGAGGTAATCGGACATGGCGGCGTTGGTGCCAATCTCTCGCTCATCCAAAATGAAGGTTGATGTATTTAAATATAACTTTGTCAGCACAATCTTTACTGCCAATTCCAACATTTCTGTGCACGATTTATCATCTCTGATAACAGAAAGAAAAAGCATCATTTTACCCACAAACTGCATAAAAACAAACCTCACTGACATTTTCATGCAACTCAGATTTAACGATCAGCTGCTTTAAAACACCATCATCACATTTTCCCCAGTGTCTGTATAAGACACAGACTGATAACCCCCCCTGATCCTCAGTGAGCCTCTGACCTTCATGTCTTCCAGCATCACGCGCTCCCCCAGCTTCAGCCCCAGCGAGGTCAGCATCAGGTTTCCTGGGATGTTGTCGTAGTTGGGCAGCGTGGCTCTGGGAAGGTTGCAGCTCAGAGGGACGGCGTCCAACAGAATCTGCTTCAGCTCTTTGGCCACCATGGCGGCCTCCGCCTTGTCCAGACTCATGTCCATCGGGTCGGGAACCACCTCCCCGGGAACATGGCCCTTATCGTTCTGCAGAGAGAGAGAGATAAAGAAGAAGGCAGACTTTTCTTTAGTTGGTGAGCAAGGACAGAATCATGACCATGATAGATTATCAGGACACCTGAGGAGTTGTGTCTGGAGAAATGAGTATAAAATGATGCACAAGGTATCTAGAATATTTCCAATTGATAGGTTCATTGTTTCCCTGGTTGGAAACCAACCGCACCAACAGAAGCATGTTTCTAGCGCTGCAAAAACTAGAAACAGCTGTTTGCAGCACTATAAACATACGCAAACAGCTGTTTCTAGCGCCACAAACTGCTGTTTCTAGTGCCGCAAACAGCTGTTTCTAGCGCAACAAACAGCTGTTTCTATGCACCGCAAACAGCTGTTTCTAGCGCTACAAACAGCTGTTTCTACTCGCCACAAACAGCTCTTTCTAGCGCCACAAAGAGCTGTTTCTACACACCGCAAACAGCTGTTTCTACGCACTGCAAACAGCTGTTTCTACGCACCACAAACAGCTGTTTCCAGTGCCACAAACAGCTGTTTCCAGTGCCACAAACAGCTGTTTCTACGCACTGCAAACAGCTGTTTCTACGCACCACAAATAGCTGTTTCTACACACCGCAAACAACTGTTTCTACTCGCCACAAACAGCTCTTTCAAGCGCCGCAAAGAGCTGTTTCTACGCATTGCAAACAGCTGTTTCTAGTGCCGCAAACAGCTGTTTCTATGCACTGCAAACAGCTGTTTCAAGTGCCGCAAACAGCTGTTTCTAGCGCTGCAAACAGCTGTTTCTACGCACTGCAAACAGCTGTTTCTACTTGCCACAATGTCTCTTTCAAGCGCCGCAAAGAGCTGTTTCTAGTGCCGCAAACAGCTGTTTCTGTGCACCGCAAACAGCTGTTGCTAGTGCCACAAACAGCTCTTTCTACGCACTGCAAACAGCTGTTTCTACGCACCACAAATAGCTGTTTCTACACACCGCAAACAGCTGTTTCTACTCGCCACAAACAGCTCTTTCAAGCGCCGCAACCAGCTGTTTCTACGCACCTAAAACAGCTGTTTCTACCCGGCCAAAAAACAGCTGTTTCTACATGCTTCCCACTGCTAATTTGACGGAGAATCGTTCATAAATTCAAGATATATTTAGGCTCTGCTAGTGCTACATCCTTATGTGAGTGCTATAATTAATAAATGTATTCTTTGATTTTGAAACAGTAGCCATATGTTGTTGTTATTTAGCCTCTCTGAGGTTATACATGGTTAAATCAATGAATTCTATTTCATGAAAAAAGTTGCCCGCTCACATATTAAACAGCCAGTCACTTCCTCCTGGTGCTTGGCCTGGGTGTCGAACTATTAAAGTGTTCTGTAACTCCTCAATCTGAAATATAAAATTAAAGTAAAGTGTTTTTACCCGGACGATGGGGTTGGCTCCGTGCTCCAGCAGACATTTGACTGCACCCAGACAGAGGTTGGAGGCAGCGATGTGGAGCGCTGTGCCGTAGTGGAAATCACTGCAGGTGGAGTTCAACACTGTGGAGACGACAGAAGAAGAAGAAGAAGAGGTTCAGATTAACCTCCACGCCTGACCTTCAGCTTCAAACACTATGTGAATGTGTGTGTGTGTGTGTGTGTGTGTGTACCTCTGGGTTTAGTGGCTTTGAGCAGGACTCGGATCAGTTCTGGGACGTCGAAGTAGGCGGCGTAGTGCAGAGCGTTCATGTTGGTCCAGCGGCTCCTCAGACTCACGTCGGCGCCCAGAGCGATCAGCTGGCTGCTGAGACGCAGCGCCGCCGCCGGGTCGCCTGCAAACATGGCGAGAACCAATGAGAGGAGCAGAGAGCGCTGTTGTTAGAATAATCAGTTAAATGTTGGTTTAACTAAAAGATAAATAACACCAGGCTCTTCCTTTAACTGATGACCTTCCTCTGAACGCTGCGGTGCAGCTGAACAGGGTCGAGTCACACTGACTGATTGGATCCATATTAATATTAATCATCTTACCAACTCCATGTGCTCCAGCCTTACAGCTGTAGTGAAGCAGCGTCATGTCCGTCAGTCCGTCGCGGTCGTTCACTTGGCAACCGCGCTTCAGGATCTGAGACAGGAAGACAGAGAGAGACAGGAAGGACAGTTCAAAGTGTGTTTATTATTTGGATATTAAGCTTAAATTAGGTGTTTTAATTGTTTTACATATTTATATCAGTTTGTTAACAGATGAAACCCAGTAGAAATGATGTATAGCTCCTTTTAAATCAGCTGACTTGACGGTATTATCATAAATATTGGATTTTATTGCCAGCGATGGAGCCAGTTTGTTGACACTTGTATTGTTTTTTTCACCAAGTGGGAGATATTGTCAGAAATCCCAGATATCTACAACTCTTTTTTTTCCCATTCTGACACTCGTATTTACAGTCTGAACGATGTGACCTGAACGCAGCATTAACCCACAATGTTCTTGGGCTTATAGGACATTATATGTTTATTAAAAGCTGCTAAACATTAAATATTTTTAAAGGTGTTCTAACTTCTGGAACAAAACCTGAAGCTCTTCAGCTCTCTATATTATATTTAAAATTAAAATAATGATACAAGGCTTTAAAACAACTTTGTGCACAAACAAAACGATTTGAAAGGTCATCGACTGACTGAATGAGACTTCCATCCGTCGTCCAGTCTGTTTCTGATGAGTCATGTTCTATTCCTCCAGGCTGAGTCAGCTTCCTGCTGAGTCATAGTAGAGCCTCAATGACTCTCTCTCCTTCTGCACCACTGTCTCTCTCTCTCTCTCTCTCTCTCTCTCTCTCTCTCTCTCTCTCTCTCTCTCTCTCAGCCATTTTAACTGGGTCAGCATCACCGTGTTCTTGTGTGTACTTACATTACTGACTGACTTGATTCGTGCCTTGAACAGAATGAAATGTGAAATGTTCTTTGCTCCACGCTGCTCAGAGGGGTTTCATTGTTCATTATCTGTGTGTGAGCGTTGAATCTGGGTCAATGTGACAAAGACGACCGACTGTGGATTCAGGCTTCACGCCAGAACGACTAGAAGTCAGCCGGCTTTAGCTTTAGCATTAGCTTCTTCCCTTCTTAAGCCAACATCCAGAAACCTCTGTGTCATATTTAACTCAGGATTTAAATCTGCTTTTTATCATCTGAAAACAGCCTTAAATGCAGCTGTTTTCATATTGATTTTAAAATTATTTCACTAGTTTATAAAGCACCAGATGGTTTAGTTACTGTTTGTTGACATGCTTGCGATGCATAAACTAGACATATTTGATCTATTTCATGTTTTATTGTCTTTATTATTTCACTTTAATAATTAATTTTATTGTGTTGTGTGCATTCGTCTTCATATCAGCTCTTCAGTCAGCCGTAAAGGACTTTGTCCTAGCCTGTATGCACTAAAGTTTGATTGATTTGGTTCAATGCTGAAGAAGCTAAACTGAAAATATATTTTTAAAAGAGTTTAAGAAAAGAGGATTCAGTTTATGATGATATGAGATCAATAAAATCTACAAACGTTTGGTATTTTTATTCTATAAATGACTAAAACAGATAATAGATTGTTAAATTGTTCAAATAAATGAACTATTTAACACATTCTCACTTTAAAAAAGGTGAAGAACAAACTAACACTAAAGATGGATGGAGGTGTTAAACAGCGTGTTCTCACCTCGTTGCCGATGACGTCGATCTTGTGCTGCACCTGGGGAACCCACTGACGCACGATGGCGAACAGCTCCGGGATGCTGGTCTGAGGGTCCATGAGGATCTCCAGACAGTCCGGGTCATTGGGGTCGAAGAAGGTGAAGGCTGGAGACGGGTGGAGGAAAGAACAGTTAGATTAATATCTAGAAGAGAAACAAGAGAATGGAAGGAGCTAGGAAAGGTCAGATCAGTAGATCACTGAGATGGAGACCTGAGAGCTCTGCACTTCCTCTTCCTGTCAGCTCCGCAGTCTGAGCTCTGAGGCAGATTTCATTTCACTGAGTAACAACAAACAAAGAGGTTTCATCAGTCCCCCTGCAAACTGTGACTGAATGTGATGTAGTTCAGGTTGAAACATAATTTTAGGAAGGGACATTAGTTGATGGGGAGATGCAGTTAGTGAAATTAGGAATTGGGCGCCGCTCTATAGGGTTTAGGGCTCAACCCCCCCCAGAACCCTGACCCTAAACCCATAAAACGCAACACATCAGACATCACAATGGTTTTAAGACAAAAATTAAGATCTAAGAAAATTGTATTTCTTTCTTTCTTTATTTTTTCATTTGTTACCTAAATGTAGAAAATGAGGAAAGACGCCCACCTGTATTTTAAATCATTTTTTTATTATTTTATTTAGAATTTTGAATTTTAAATTCTAAATTCTAAATTCTAAATTTTACATTTTACATTTTAAGTTTTAAACATTTTTATTTTTAATTTTTTAATTTTCAATCATTTTATTTTTTTGAAAAAATTTTATATATTTTTTAATAGAATTTTTTATTTTTTATATACTTTTTATTTTTTGTATATATTTTTAATTTTCAATTATTTTATTTTTTATATATTTTTAATTTTTTAATTTTGAATTCTTTTTTTTTTATTTTAATTTTATTTATTTTTATTTTTTATTTTTTAGAGGGCGACCCGCGCCCCGTAGAAGCTGGCTCCATAGGCGACCGCCTGTATGACCTCTGCCTTAAGCCGGACATGTTGGTAGCAGGCTAAGCTACGTAGCCCATATGTCCTTCTTGAAAAACACCAAGCTTTATGATAACAGCGCTTTATTAATGCAGTCTGTTTACTACCCCGGTCTACAGGTGCTGTCCCCAACTTCAACACAACCACATGTTTCATAGAAATGAAAATAGGCTTGCAGAGAAAATCCTATCCAGACTATCTGAACTGGGTATCTCTGTGGTCCTACCTCACAGGGTGATCATTCAAAATAACACAGCGAGGACTCCTCATCTCATTTCTTATGCACTTCCTGTAAGTCTAACTTAATACACCTGCAACCTCATGACACTCGTGTGTGTTGTTACACTTGTTCTCGATGACTTCTCATTGATTTATTGTTAATTGGATTTCACCTAATTCACTTTGGAGAAAAGCGTCTGTCAGATGAATGAACGTGAAGTGAAACCAACGGCTGCCAGAAAGGAATAAAATCAGCAGGAATGTAATAAATATTAGTGAATGATCAGCCTGTTAAAGTCTCCCAGTTTCACATCTAGACAGAAAACAGTCAGGTCAGAGCGCTCTCTGTATTCACTGAGTGTATAAAGGAGCTGGTATGCTCTCAGTCTGTCTGATGAATACTAATCAGCCCGTCGTCCACACACAAGTTGGTCTCTGAATTACATAAATTGGGTATCACTGTAAAGCTGAGACTCTTGTGGATCCAATAAGCCCAACTGTATTTTTTTTAAAACTTGACCTCACTGTGTAAAATGACCTGTGGTGACCTCTAGGATAATCACAGCCTCATTAAACTTTACAGCCACAAACTAGAGACCTAGAGCATTCAGAGGATGGATGGATCAAACTAGAGATCTAGAGCATTCAGAGGATGGATGGATCAAACTAGAGACCTAGAGCATTCAGAGGATGGATGGATCAAACTAGAGATCTAGAGCATTCAGAGGATGGATGGATCAAACTAGAGACCTAGAGCATTCAGAGGATGGATGGATCAAACTAGAGACCTAGAGCATTCAGAGGATGGATGGATCAAACTAGAGACCTAGAGCATTCAGAGGATGGATGGATCAAACTAGAGACCTAGAGCATTCAGAGGATGGATGGATCAAACTAGAGACCTAGAGCATTCAGAGGATGGATGGATCAAACTCGAGACCTAGAGCATTCAGAGGATGGATGGATCAAACTAGAGACCTAGAGCATTCAGAGGATGGATGGATCAAACTAGAGATCTAGAGCATTCAGAGGATGGATGGATCAAACTAGAGACCTAGAGCATTCAGAGGATGGATGGATCAAACTAGAGATCTAGAGCATTCAGAGGATGGTTGGATCAAACTAGAGACCTAGAGCATTCAGAGGATGGATGGATCAAACTAGAGACCTAGAGCATTCAGAGGATGGATGGATCAAACTCGAGACCTAGAGCATTCAGAGGATGGATGGATCAAACTAGAGACCTAGAGCATTCAGAGGATGGATGGATCAAACTAGAGATCTAGAGCATTCAGAGGATGGATGGATCAAACTAGAGACCTAGAGCATTCAGAGGATGGATGGATCAAACTAGAGACCTAGAGCATTCAGAGGATGGATGGATCAAACTAGAGACCTAGAGCATTCAGAGGATGGATGGCTTCCCTAGCTAGATTGACAATAAGGGGGTTTCTGAGCAGTTTACACAACACAAGTGCTCGCCATCCAATCGCCGAAAAATGCAGAAATCTCCAAATGTCAAAAGTTTTTGAGCCCAAATCACAGCATGGCTTTTTCTATGGTGTTCCTCAAGGTCTTGGTGTCTTAATGTGGTATTTACGAGGGATTACTGATCATTTTTATCGATTCTCCAGTGGTAAAAAATGGTTAAATTTAGCACCAAATCTTTGTAACAAATGGTATCAACCCAAAAAATCGCTGCAACAACTTATGAGACACAATAGAGCATGGGGATGGACATCACATACTTCTATCTTAATGTTCTAAACCCTTATTTTGACTAGAGCAACTTGACACACAGTGCTGAGCAGCATCTCAAATTAATCTTCAGGTTCCCAGCTTTCAGATGATGTACACCACTTCTATCTGACATCTACTGTTGACCTGCTATCTCCCACTAAAGACCCCCTGGACCCCCCTAAAAAAACTAAAACGGGTCTATTGTGGGTCTCAGAGGGTAAAGGTGGTGGAACTGTGCATATTTAATGTGTTAGGTATTTAAGGTGGTATGACGTACTGTAGTCTTTGGGCAGCGGGGCCTGGGCGGATGGATGCACCATGGCCCGGCGGCGTGGCTCGTGAACCGGACTCTGGTACTCGGACACCGACAGCGGCTCGGGCTCCGGCTCGGCGTCGCACTCCCGGCCGGTCAGCGGCTCCTCCTCTTCCTCCCGCTCCTCTCTCTCCTCCCGTCCCTCCTCCTCCTGCTCGTCCTCCTCCTCTTCATCCTCCACCTCCTTGCCCTCCTTCTCCTCTTCTAGCTCGTATCCCTCCTCCTCTTCTTCCTCCTCCTCTTCCTCCTCCTCCTCGGTCAGTGCCTCCTCCTCCTCTTTCTGGACCTTGCCCTCCTCCTGCTCCTCCCGGTCGTGCCTCTCCTTCTCCTGCACCTCCAGGTTCTCCTCTTTAGTCATGGTGAGGGACGCTGCAGCTCGGCCTGTCTCACAGGAGAGAGGACACCTTTAATAACGGCAAACAAGAGAAAATTTTCTGCACTAAATCACATTAATAAGCAGGATTATTCATATTCATAGAGTCAAAACATCCGGTTCAGTCTGTCTTCCAGCCTCTGGGTTTCTGTTCTGCATCACCAGACGACTGCTATGTTTACCTCCAGAGTGTGTGTTAGTGTTAGTGTTAGTGTTAGTGTTAGTGTGTGAGAGGAGAAAGCTAATTGACCCACTGCATCGCACTGATAACAGCAGTAGCTAAAGAGGCTAATGCTAACGCTCCCTGTCCATCATTAGCTGTTGACAGGCCTGACTGGATTAAATCTACTCTCCACTTTAGCAAATGGACGCTGAAATCCATCCAGCAGCCGCTCCCTCCATCATCCAACCTCCATCTTCTCCTCCATCATCATCATCACATCAGAGAGAGGAAGGAAATCAGAACATATTCATATTAATGTATACACACTTTCTCAATTAAAGGCTGATAAATTGAAGAAGTGTGCAGTTTATGTAGGATGTGGGAGTGATTCAGAGGTTATGGAACCAGGTTATTGGACCTATATGAACCTAACTTTTCAGGAAAGCAGTGAGCTGCCAGTTCACACTGAACAGAAACCATCACAAAGACATTCGCTTTGGCTCAAATTCTTGAATGATAATTATTTTTTTTAAAACATTGAGCTCCAATCTCTGAACAATTAGTTTGTTGTTCACAACAGATTGCACGTGTTTTAACACATGCAAAAGAGTCAGTACAACGGTCTAAATTTGCAATTTGCACAATAACCACCTGCACATGGCTCACTGATCAAAACTGATGAGTTGATTCTCAATGAAACTGTCGTCCTCTTCACAACTTCTAAACATTATTTCACATGCAAAATGATCTATTCAGTTATCAAAATCTGTCAGACATGCATGTATATTCCATTAATATCTATGACATGGTGTTATCTACTGTGAGGAGGTACAGTTAGTTGTTATTTTACTAACTTACTTTTGGCATCGATGCCATTTTGTGGCAGATTTTCTGTTCAGATTTTCTCAAAGGTGAATTTTCTGTTTATAATACATGTAACACATTGCTACACAAATACATATACTGTATACATACAAATGTGCATATCCTGTTTCTTGTATAGTTCTTGTATAGTAGGCCGTATCAACAAAAAAGTAGAAGAAAACAGAGACTTGTATATAAGAAACATTTCCAGGGTTGATGGTGAAAAAACATGTGAACATTTTGACGAGTACGGCTCACACCAGGACAGAACAACTTTTCATTTTGGTGCCAATAACTGATCTAAGCATGAATGAAGTGTTTTTGGTGAGTTACTACCTTTTGCAGACATGCATTAGAGTTGTGATGTCCTATCAAACAGTTGGGACAGTTGCACAGTTTAGAGAAAGTTAATGATTTAAAAAAATGAGCCAAAGTGATTGAGAAAAACTGTAATCTGCACCTTCGCTCTCTGAGCTGCAGAGTGAACGACGCCACAGAGAGAGCAGAAAGAAGCCAGTTAAACCAGTAACATCCTCTTTATCACACAAACACACACACACACAGATCATCTAGTAGGTCAAATGAGGCATATGAGACGTCTCTATAGTCTGAGCAGTTTAATCCACACAAACAGCAGCTCTGTCTGCTGCAGCAGCTACATGCTAAGCTAACAGTTGCTAATCAGTTGCATCAGACATTCACACAGACGGGATTCTGAAAACTCAGTCGATCAACATCAATTTGACTTCAAATTATTTAAGTCTGATTTTCAGTCTGTTTGGTGCAGATTGTAAAGTGTTTTCTTCTGATCTCAGAGCAGATATTTTGTGATCTTATTGACAAAATAACAACGTGGTGATCACATGAAAACAACACGTGTGTCTCTTCAGCTTCCTGTACTGATGAAGACTTGCTGCTGTGATGTTTTGCTTGATTTAATTCTCTGTATGTGTGTTTCTGTGACATCAGCTGTGGTCTCAGCTGGTTGATCAGATCAGGATCCATCATCTGAACCAGGACGATAAAGGTTACAAAACACGACTGTGAGTCAGCACGCACTTAGAGAACAGCTTCATAATCACAACATGAAAAATTGATTTTTAATATATCGGTCGGGTTCTAATAAAGACAAAAAGAACTGTGGATTTTTCATGCTGCTGCCACATGAAACTGACTCTACTTGTTCTATTGTTTTCTAATGTATTACCTGTGCACATTCGTGCCAGACTTCACAGTCCGGTGCACGCAGCCGCACGCAGAATACGAGGTACGTAGATCGATGCACGTAATGCGGAACCAAAGTTCACAAGCGTGAGTTTCGCCTGGAAACTTTTAGCCGTACACCGTTAGCAACATGTGCCTGCAGCAAAGAGCGTATATTACCAAGAAGTGAAAGTCAACTGTTCGTTCTATTGCAACGTCAGCGCCCAGCAGCAGAGCTACGCTTCCGCCATTTAGGACTGAAAGTGATAACCGGACGCCAGTAAAACATCCGCCTACAAAGAGCCGTAGAAAAGTTCAACTAAATTATTTATATTCTATTGTTATATTTAATGTCACTACCGAAATAGTGTTGAACAATAACAAAATATAAATAAAAAAAGCGTTTTCAGACCAAAATGGCGGCAGCAGCTGTCGTCAAAAAAACACCTTTAATACAATAGCTATAATGCAGTAAACCTTAATATTAACAGAAAAAAAGTAAGTCAAGAAAATAAAAGAAATAATAAAAAGGATAGGAAAAGAATAAATAAATAAATAAAATGGAGTAAGACAGTATTGTTGGAATATTATAATGCTATGAACAGACAGACAGATAGACAGATAGATAGATAGATAGAGAGAGAGAGAGAGAGAGAGATAGAGAGAGAGAGAGAGAGAGAGAGAGAGAGAGAGAGAGAGAGAGAGAGAGAGAGAGAGAGAGAGAGAGAGAGAGAGAGAGAGATAGAGAGATAGATAGATAGATAGATAGATAGATAGACAGATAGATAGATAGATAGATAGATAGATAGATAGACAGATAGATAGATAGATAGATAGATAGATAGATAGATAGATAGATAGATAGACAGATAGATAGATAGATAGATAGATAGATAGATAAATAGGAAGTATAAAACACAGTTAATAACTTTTTTTAAATTTAACTCTATCGTTTTACACAGCTTTTATAACATGAAATGCACTTATTTAAAAATCTAATCTTTAAATTAATACTAATAACTTACTAATACTAAACTTAATAACAATACATTAATAAAATGTAGTTTTTAACTGTGTTTTTTCAGTTTATGTATGTAAAGTAGTGGTTAAGTTATGCAAAATGACAAAATATTTCTTTCTTTAGGCATAATATACCCTTTCTATTAACAATATTTTTATGTATTTGATAAGTGATATATCTGCATAACAAATGTATTTATTTTTTGTTGTAAAATTACAGAAAATGCTGCTACTTTTATCAATAGTTAGTTTTGTTAAAATTAGCATGCAAAAGCTGTTAAAAAAACAGATATTTAATGTATTTAATTTTTTTTATTTTTTGTATTTTTTGTGAAAACACATTTCAGTTCATTCTTGTAATTTTAACATGATTTTCTTGTCAGGAAAAAAATTTAATATTTATTGTTGTTGTTGTTTTTTCCCAGTGCAGTCCTGTGATTATAGAGATGGAGTCCCAGTGGGAATACTGGCCGAGATGGAAACCACCGTAATAACCGACAACAAGCTCATCTACACCCCCCCTATTATACAGTTATAACCTATAATAAGAGCGTTTACTGTATCTAGTATAGGTTGATTTGGGATGATATTGAAGGGAGAGGAATATATCATGTGATGAGAACCAGCAGGTTGAGAGGGGGGGGGGGGGGAGGCCATGGCAGCATCCTCCTCCTCCTCCTCCTCCTCCTCCATCCAGCCTCCATTTTACAACAAACCAAACCAGAGACACAGAATCTCCCATCAAAACACGAGCTGGTGCAGCAGACAGTGATTTCTGCTCAGCTCCTCACATAACTGTGATGTTTACGATCTGATCAAATAAAAAACCAAACCAGCATCCAGAGAACTGCGATGGATGTTTGTGCCAATGTGCGTAGTGAAGGGCAGGATGGGAGAAAAACGCCCCGCTGACACACAATGAAAACACGCACTCACTGACACAGACGTGCATCCTTTTCATCATATTCATCTAGATATTAATAAATACACGATGCTCGTTTTAATCTAAACAGTCAGTGAATGTAGGAGATGAAACAACGCAGGTTTATTTCACATCTCTCTGCCTCAACATCTTCATCATCATCCTCACAGAAACAACACGACACACTCATAATAATAATAATAATGATAATCTATAAACATGTGTTATTAATGGAGGTGTTTTTACCTGAAAACAAGCCGCTGGTTGTTGGGTGATGAGTCTCTGCTGCTCTCTGATCCACAGCACGAACAACACTGATGCTCTGTCCTCTCTCTCTCTCTCTCCTGCTGCCTGTCTACCTCTCTCTACCCCCCCACCTCTCTCTCTCTCTCTAATTCATTTCAATTCATCTCACTATATAGTCTACAGTAAATCATAAACGGACCTACAGAGGAAGAAACAATAGGCTACTAAATTATAGGCATTAAAACAATTAATTACATTTTATTCTTCTTCTCCAAATGTCCTGAATTTTATATTTTTTGAAAATTAATTGTCCTTAATTTAAAAAAAAAAGTGTCTGACCTTTCCAAAAATGTTCTCATTTTTTTAAAACTTCCCTTTTAAAAATAGTCCTGAATACCCCCCCAAAAAAATAAAAAATAAATAAATAAAATAAAAATAAAAATAAAAATAAAAATAGAAATTAAAATTAAAATTAAAAATTAAAAATTAAAAATTAAAAATTAAAAATTAAAAATTAAAAATTAAAATTAAAATTAAAAATAAAATAAAATGAATGAATGAATGAATGAATGAATTAATTAATTAATTAATTAATTAATAAATAAATCTTAACTTTCCAAAAAGGTCCACACTTTCACAATTTCTTTCTAAAATGTCATGAATAAAAAAACATTAAAAAATTAAAAAATAAATTAATAATGATATAATATTAAAAAAAAAATCTTAACATTCACAAAAACTTCCTCACTGTCCTAAAAGGACCTTACCCTCCAAAATGTCCTAAATAAAAAATAAAAAAAATTAAAAATAAAAATTAAATAAATATAAATAATAATAATATGAAATAAAAAAATATATATATATATAAAAAAATGTCCTCACTGTCTTGAAATATCCTTGATTTCCAAAAAGTCCCTACTTTCCAAAAATGTCCTAAATAAAAAAAAAAACACAAATAATAAATAAATAAATAACAATAAAATATTTAGAAATATTAATTTAAAAAAAAATGTCCTCACTTTCTGTTGGAGCCATTTAAGTAGTGGAGTACAAGGGGGCAACAGCAGAGCAGTGGGTAGAAATGGAGCAAATATTATTAAAAAAAAAAGTTATTTTCCCTCAGTCTCGAGGTCTAAAGGTCCAGTTGGTCCTCACAGAAGTAGAAGTATAGTAAACACACACAGTCAGAGGAGGTGTGTCCTTTCTGCTTCCAGGAAATTAAGTGAAACCAGATTTCTCCACTGTTGATGATTTCCCTGCTGCTCTACTGAGAGAAAACAACTGCTGTGACTTCTAAACAGGTGAGCTTTGGTTTTGTTACCTGTTCTCACACTTTATTTTACTCAGATGAGTTTGTATTATAGTATATTTTTATTATCAGTATCAGATCTGGTACGAAGAAGTATAAAGTAGAGGCTCAGTCACTGTAGGAGCACATAAATAAAGTGAAAGTATATCAGGGTGTAACACAATATGTGCTGCTATGGAAGTAAACAGAAAGTCTCATAAAAAAGTAAGAAAAAAGAGAATATTTTGAGACTATTTTTCATAATTAAAGTGAAATGCAGAGAGGTCTAACTGTAACGTCAGAGCCTGATCACTGCTAAATGTAAAATAAATAAAATACACAATCCAGTCCATGTTTTCTCCTTCGCCTTCACAAATGTGACTCTGCAGGTTCCACAGGTTCACATGTACTGAACTGATATTAATAGGACACAAAGCCATGCTCACTTTTGCCTTGTAGTTGCAGTACAAAATAAGACTTAAATGTAAACTAGTTGTGTACTTAAAGTTTATTATTCTTATAATTAAAAGTATACTTTTATAAACTAAGAAGTGGGTCAATTGAGTCCCAAGAAGCATTAAAGCAGTACGCTTATAAGTGTAGTACATTGATATTAGTATACTTACTACATAAAGTATACTTGGGAAATATATACTTGAACTTTACTTACATAAAATAAACTTGAAGTATACTGAACGAACTAAATGTTGTCTTGTGAAAGCGCCCCTACTCGTGTTTAACAATCAGGGTGTGTTTGGTTTTGTACCCTGTTATCAGGAGCCACACTGCTTGAGATAGGCTACCAGAGAGTGAAGTGTAGAGCACTAGGTGGGTACATGTCTGGGTATGTGAAGCATTACAGCAAATTAATGGTGGGTAGTTCAGCTTACTGTAAACTCAGTGAGCTTGTAAGAATCCTAGCAGTGATTGTACCGTTAAGAAACACCAACTTTTAGTTTAGTGAGTATTGATTTGATCCTTCTACCTTCTCCTCTTTCCTTTCTCCTCCAGAAATATGGCCTCAGCCAACATTTCCCAACCTGAGGAGCAATTTCTGTGTCCAATCTGTCTGGATGTTTTCACCGATCCCGTGTCCACTCCCTGTGGACACAACTACTGCAAGAGCTGCATCACAGGCTACTGGGCCTCCAGTGTGTCCAGCCAGTGTCCACTGTGCATGGAGACGTTCCACAGAGCCGCCGAGCTAAAAGTCAACACCGCATTCAGAGACATGGTGGAGCATTTCAAGAGGACGAGGAGAGTCGAAGGCGAGGACGGTAGTTCCCCCGCCGGGCCCGGGGAGGTTCCCTGTGACCTCTGCCCCGGGATGAAGCGTAAGGCTCTGAAATCCTGCCTGGTTTGTTTGGCCTCTTACTGCAACGCTCACCTGGCGCCACATCACACGGTCCAGGCCTTAAAGTGGCACGATCTGATCGACCCCGTGGAGTCGCTGGAGGACAGGGTGTGCAAGAGACACAACAAGGTGATGGAGTTCTTCTGCAGGAAAGACCAGAGCTGCGTTTGCTCCGTGTGCTTGAAGGACGACCACGTGCTGCATAACGCCGTCTCTTTAGAGGAAGAGGGTAAGGAGAGGAAGACTGCGATGAAGTGTACGAAAAGGCAAGTCGAGCACAACCTGAGCAAGAAATGCCACTTGGCTTTGAGGATTCAGAACTCAATGGTGCAAGGTCGGCAGGAAGTGGAGGAGACGAAGGCAGAAACCGTCCAGGCCTTCGCTGCTCTGGCGGCCTCGATTAAGAGCGAGAAGGTGAAGCTGATGGAGCTGTTGGAGGAGAAGCAGAAAGCAGCGGAGCAGCAGGCTGAATCCCTCGTCAGACAGCTGTGGCTGGAGATCGCAGAGGACCGCCGCACGAGTACCAAGCTGGAAGAGCGCTCAAAGACAGAGGACTACTTCAAACTCCTCCAGAGCCTCCCGTCCATCCCCTCCCCTTCAAACACAAGCTTCACAGAGCCCAGACGTCTCCTGCAGGTGGAGACGGTGAGGAGTGCGGTGGCCAAGATGGAGGAGACGCTCAACGAACAGATGGAGAACATTATCAAAGAGGTAGACGAAGAGGAGACCGTTGAGGAACCGGTGCAAACAGAGAATGTGTTTGACGATGAGCTCGGGATAATCCAGGAGAAACATGCCGTAAGTGTGACTCTGGATCCCGACACAGCACACCCGTCCCTTATCGTCTCCGAGGACAGGAAACAAGTGAGGGATGGAGGCACAAAGAGGAACGTCCCCGACAACCCCTCGAGGTTCGACTCTCTCCATTTTGTCCTTGGAGATAAGGGGTTCTCCTCCGGCAGCTTCTACTACGAGGTAACGCTCACAGGGCAGACGGGATGGGAAGTCGGAGTGGCGAGAGAGTCCATCAGCAGGAAGGGCGTTGATTTGTCCCTCAGCCCTGAAAACGGATGCTGGACTTTGGGGTTATATTGGGGGCGTTGCCAGGCCAACACTAACCCTCCTGTCCCCCTGCCCTTGTGTAAAGAGCTCCAGAAGGTCGGGGTGTTTGTGGATTATGAAGGAAGGCTGGTCTCTTTCTACGACGTGGATACCAGGGCTCAGATCTACACCTTTACAGGATGTGCCTTCGCAGCAGCGGTACCGTTTCTGAGTAATCTATGGTCGTTCAGTTTTCACACCGCAGCAAAGACCAGGATCTACCCGTTAATCCGACCCAGCGCCGAGGAGGTCGGTGCTCCTCTGCAGATCACTCCTGTCACATGCACTAAAGGAAAGCAGTGATCCAGTTTGTTAAAGTCAAGCCCACATTCACACAAATGCTAGCTGTGTGGTCCTCCTGTGATCAGGACATTAAATAGGCGTCATCAGTCGCTATAAGCATCATAGATGTGTATCGTTCTATCTTATCTTATCTCATATTGGGCATGGGTTTCATACACTTTCTGTAATATGTAAAAAGCAACAATCTTATCAGATGGGGGATAGTGGGACAAAATCTTATCAAATGTGCACTCTGGTGGTCAAGACATGTCATTACATATTTGTGTATTGTGAAATAGGTGCAGTTACGCCCTGTGGCCACTGGAGGACAGTGCAGACGCATAACTTATTCTGAGAGTTGTGTGTATTGTACTTTATTACTTAGAGTATTGGTACTTTAGTGTGAACTGCCAGGTGGACCAAAGACCACTTCACACCTTTGCAGTCAATAATATTGGGCATATATCATGTGATTTTCTTTTTTGTGATGTGATATATCAGCATGTGATATGGACAGTTTACTGTAGCAATGGGCCGCACAAAAATTGTAGAATCGCTTGGAGCTGATATGTGCACATGTCAAATAAATGTGGTTGCATTTGCACAATGCATTCAAAAGAAATCTGGGGTCAGTTTTATGAAAATGGCATGATCAAGACCTTAATAAATTTCAAAAAAAATTCTGTATTTTCTGGATCCACATTTGGTAAATATTTAGAGCAAGAATTTAAGTGTAATCAAATGTGTTCAGGTGGAAGGGGATCACACTGCTCACGAGTATAGTGAATAGTGCTGGAATAAATAGTGATGTATATAAACAAACATTATTACATCATCCATACAGTATTTATTCCAGCAGTATTTAAACCTGTAAACCTCTTAGCTGAATCTTAATGTGTATCTTACTGAAATTGTTGTGCACTGCATGTAAGTACATTATATATATATATAAATGAAAAAATATACGAAAAAAAGTCTGAAAAATGTACGAGAAATGTCGAAAGAAAGTCCGAAAAAATCCGAAAATTATCCGAAAAAAATGTCCGAGTGATGTCCAAAAAAGTAAAAAAAAAAGTCCGAAAAATATCCGAAAAAAGCCTGAAAAATGGCTGAAATATGTCCGAAAAAAGTCAGAAAAATATCCAAAAAATGTCTGAGAAATGTAAAAAGAAAGTCAGAAAATGTCCAAAAAAATGTAGAATTATACAGTTAATATTAGTATAAATATAATGTACATTTCCTGTATTCATATTTAAAGTTGTTATGCTTGAGAATGGTTTTGTTTTGACTTTTGACATCTTTTTGGATACAGGTGATGTAATTGAGCAGACTTTGGGCATTTTGCCATCAACCATGGCAGTTCTGTGTCGCAATCGAAGGTCAGACTCACTCTTGCTTCTGATTGGACCAGACGTTCTAGCGCCCACCCCCTTCCCTCTCCATGTGGCCTCTCGCTGCTCTGATTGCTCCTCCTTGCCTGTCACTCAAACCAAACCCCAGCCAATCGGGTGCGTTTGTCCTTTTCACATTACGCTCGCCGGGGCAGCTAACTGCTACTATCCAACATGTCGGCTGCGGCTGTGTTCCCCATGTGTGTGCGGGCGAGCCGGGGCCTCCTGAGGCTCCGGAGCGCCGGGGCGTTGGGTGCTTCTTCCCCGGGTGTGGTGGACATTATCCGGACTCTCTCCACGGAGAAGCCGCCCACCGGAGCAGGCAGTGCGACGGGCGGGCTAGCTCAGGCTATCCTTCAGGAGAGACTCCAGCAACAGCAGCAGGTGGGACAGCTAGCCTCCTTATGAGCGCTCGATTTATCTAACCGGAGGAGCCGTGTGGGCGGGGATAACGATTAACACTCTACATGAACGTAAAACCCCCGCCCACACGAGTTGTCCATGTTAATCAAATCGAAGCCACTTTCCTCTGACATTACTAGCCTCAGCTTAACCTCAAAGCTACTTTACACCTAAATATTTAGCTGATAAACAGCAACTTATCAGACTTTATTGATTATATATTGTGTGTTATATTGTCACGATAAATGTCAACTTTATAAATATTACATATTGGCTCCATTCTGCGTTGTCTGTTGAATGAATGAAGCTCAGATTAGGGAAGCTAACAGGCTAGCTGGCTAATGTTAGCTCATGTTAGCTCATGTTAGCATGCGTTTTTTACTGTTGCTGGCAGGTTGACTGCCAGCAACAGTAAAACGAACGAGCAAACGAATTAAATAATGTGTGCTGTTTTACTGTGGCTAGCTAGCATGAAGTTAGCATCAGTGTGCCTCATCTCTCTGGCTCACTGTAATAGTTAGCATGTAGTTAGCATGTAGTTAGCATCAGTGTGCCTCATCTCTCTGGCTCACTGTAATAGTTAGCATGTAGTTAGCATCAGTGTGCCTCATCTCTCTGGCTCACTGTAATAGTTAGCATGTAGTTAGCATGGAGTTAGCATGTAGTTAGCATCAGTGTGCCTCATCTCTCTGGCTCACTGTAATAGTTAGCGTGTAGTTAGCATGTAGTTAGCATCAGTGTGCCTCATCTCTCTGGCTCACTGTAATAGTTAGCATGGAGTTAGCATGTAGTTAGCATCAGTGTGCCTCATCTCTCTGGCTCACTGTAATAGTTAGCATGTAGTTAGCATCAGTATGCTTCATCTCTCTGGCTCACTGTAATAGTTAGCATGTAGTTAGCATGTAGTTAGCATCAGTGTGCCTCATCTCTCTGGCTCACTGTAATAGTTAGCATGTAGTTAGCATGTAGTTAGCATCAGTGTGCCTCATCTCTCTGGCTCACTGTAATAGCTAGCATGTAGTTAGCATGTAGTTAGCATGTAGTTAGCATCAGTATAAGCTGTGCCTCATCTCCCTGGCTCACTGTAGTAGTTAGCATCAGTATGCTTCATCTCTCTGGCTCACTGTAATAGTTAGCATGTAGTTAGCATCAGTATGCCTCATCTCTGTGGCTCACTGTAATAGTTAGCATGTAGTTAGCATCAGTATGCCTCATCTCTCTGGCTCACTGTAATAGCTAGCATGTAGTTAGCATCAGTATGCTTCATCTCTCTGGCTCACTGTAATAGCTAGCATGTAGTTAGCATCAGTATGCCTCATCTCTCTGGCTCACTGTACTGATTCCTGCTTGTATCAGCTCCTCAAAGACACTCACACTGAGCTAACCGTCTCTTTTTCTTATCTGTAGCAGTTATTAGATAAACTGTATGTGTTGACAAGCCAAGGTTTGTTTGCTTTGAAGGTCAGGACAGACCCCCACCCCCCTCCTCTGTCCTGTTAAACCTTACCGGAAGCCCAAATCTGCAGCAAACACACACACACACACACACACACACACCATATGTTACTGACATGCTGCTAAAACATGATTTTTAATAGGACTGGGACTATACACCTATCTCCTGATTTGATACTATCACGACACTTGGGTGCTGATTCAATATGTATTGCGATTTTTAAGTTTTGTGATTCAATATTATGATTTATTGTGATTTTTGTTAACTTTTTTAACACTTGACCATGGGAAAAAAGTTGAATCATGCACTCCTAGGGACTTTTATTTTGAAAAATGTCTAAATTAATTCATTAAAGTTTTGTCCATGTGAGGAGTCAGAGTGTTTAGTAGGAAAGTTTAGCATTTTGAATGGCAGTGTGTTCAATGTGAGCACAAGATATTTTATTCATGAATAGAATATAGAATAGAATAGAATATATCTTTATTGTCATTGTACAAGTACAACGAAATTAAAATGCAATCCTTAAAAAGTGCAAGAAACCTAAACCGTAACGTGCCTCTAAAAACTATAAAAAATAAATAATAAATAAATAATAATGAAAAACACACATACCACACACAAGGCATTCACATTCTGCAGGTATTTTACGACTTATATCATTATTGCACAGTGATATTAACAGGATGTTCAGGTTTTTGCTGTGTTTAGTGCAGTTATGGCTCTGGAAAAAAAACAGTTCTTTAGTCTGTTTGTCCGTGCCTTCAATGTCCTGAAACGTCTGCCTGAGGGCAGCAGTTCAAAGGCAGAATTTCTTGTGCCAAATGTTAGACAATTGTGTATAGTGTTGACCGATAAATCGTGTTTTCATCGTCATCGCAATATGAGCATGCACGATAAACACATTGCAAAAGACTGCCTGATTAAGAAAAATCATTTTATTTAGGGATGGTTACCGAAACCCAGTATTTAACGGGCCGCTGGGCTAAAAACCGTAAAGTTAGTATTTATTATCACGCCGTTACCAGTGAGATATTTATAGACATTTAACCTAGTTGTATTTAAAATATTCAATTCTAATCTGGTTCTGAATTTAATGACAACCAGGATGACATAACTATAGCTAATATTCACACTTCAATATTAGTTTATTCATCGCAAGTCATATCGTCATCGCAATATTGAACAATGTTTCCCATATCCTGCAGGCTTAGTGTAAAGCAGTAAATGTGCTTGTATTTAACAGAACTGGTGCAGGGGGTTGGTACAAGATTTACAGGTTGTGGTCATTGTGTCCCAAGAACCAGTGTTAGTGTGTAAACAATTTGTATGGAGGTCAACAGCAGACTGGCTTTGAAATTAGTGTCATTCATAAAGAGGGAGAGATGTGCACATACCGAAAGGAGGACAGAATTTGCTGCTTTGTATTACAAATGTTAGATTTAACCCGTAACTCTCTAATGATGAAAGATTGTATTTGCTAAAGAATATCTTGGCTGTAATACGGCATGTTTTGTGTTTCATGATAATTTATATTTCTCTTGTAAAGTCCTGCAGAGTAGATGTAGTATTCGGTGCTTTAGAAAGATGACAGTGATGTTTTTTTTTTTCAACATAACTGATGGATGGACTGTATATAAGGAAACCTGTTGTTGTGCGACATGTTTTAATGTTAGATGAACTTGCATTGAAGCTGGCGCAGGTCTGCACCTCACTGTGTTTGTGTTCTCAAAGTTAGAAATAGAAAAAGATATTAAATAACATCTCTATATTCTGCGAGTAACTTGCAGATTTTTTGACTTTTGCAAAACTTCAAAACATCACTTGTTGCTTTTGATTTGATAAATTATACATATTTTATAAACTAAAATGCTATTGGTTGATCTAAAAATAATGAGAGATTAATATCTAATGATGCCAACATTTAGTTACAGCCCTACAAGCAACGATAAGGTGTTAATCTGATCTGTAATCAGGTGATTCTCCCCTCTCAGTTCAGGTCCTTGATATCTATCTAACTGTTGTTAAAGACATTAACGACGGTTTGTTTTTGTGTTTGTCCAGGGCCAGCCTCCTCCTGAGGGAGGCGAGGGCGAGAAGGAGGGAGAACAAAAAGGACAAGAGGACAAGAAGCAGAAGGAGGACAAGAAGCAGAAGGAGAACACAGCCTACGCTAAGAAGATGGTGCTACGGCTCGCCGGGCTCATGGGAGTTGGCGGAGCGGTCGGCGTGGTCTACCTGTTCGGTGAGTGTGGAAACTTTTGAGTGACTACTCTCCTTTTTAAAATCCTTTAAAATGTCTGTTAACAACTCACCAGACAGATGTCTCCAAACTGATTATTTTGCCAGAAGAAACAGTCAAAAAAACCTACAAATATTCAGGTGTGCTGAGACTAATGTGCTGTTTTACCTCCAAACAAGTTGAGTCTGAGATGTTGAGTTTGTGCAAACAAAGGAGACGTTGCAGCTCAATTAAACGCTCCTCCATCAGTTTATCTGTCCAGTCATTGCTGTGATTCACCACCGATGCTTGTGACCTCGAAGTGAAGCCACGGCTTGTTACTATCATGAAGGAATTTAATCTGCACCACTGACTGGATATTCACTACTTAATTTAATCTGGGATAGAACTTGAAGTGGGTTATGCTAATGTTCACAAACTTAGATCAGGTTTATGTGTATTTTCAGGGTCAGAAGCTCTGAAAGGATTTGTCAATTAATTGACCAGGCAGACAACAAAAATGTAATTTGTAATCTATTCAGTTAGTAAATTAGCAATTACTTTCTTTGTTACAACAATAGCAGTGTCATAAATTGCATTATTTTTAGGGCTGTCAATCGATTCAAATATTTAATTAATCGATTAATTGCATGATTGTCCTTAATCGCGATTAATCACACATTTTTTTATCTGTTCTAAATGTACCTTAAAGGGAGATTTATCAAGTATTTAATACTCTCATCAACATGGGAGTGGACAAATATGCTGCTTTATGCAAATATATGTATATATTTATTATTGTAGATCAATTAACAACACAAAACAATGACAGATATTGTCCAGAAACCCTTAAAAAAGCTCACAGACGTCACAACTTGTTGATTGCAAGTTTTGTTTTTTCCTGCAAAGCAAATTTCGGAGAAACTGTTTCCACACAGGTGATAAATGTTGTGTTTCTGTCTTTTTTTAGGCACCAATTCAGTGGACGAACAAGGAAACGTGGTGAGTTTTACTGTCACACACACACGCATAATTCCTCCAGGTGTGATTCTGAACACATCACCAACAGTACCTGTCAGTGCCTGTGTTGTAAGCTGATGGTGGTTTAAAAGCTTGTGTCCACTCAGGGACATTCACATGTTAACCAGAGCCGAGCTGAGTTAGCGTCGGCACACTTTCAACACGCCGCCGCGAATTTCAGCCGTCCTTTTGATGTGTGGTGGCGTTCTGCTCACCTCACAGGTAGCGGATCCTCTTCCTGTTGTAACGGACACACTTGGCAGCTGGCTGTGAGGTGTGTCCCGTCTGTCCAGAGGTGTGAATGTGGACAGACGACCGAGGTGAGCCGTCGCTGTGGGAAAGGAAGGAGCACACTTATCTCACCTTTTGTTCGTTGTTAACGCTGTGATACGAGGCGCTGCAGCACACTCGACAGGTAGATGAGACGTCGTGTTCGTCTGAGCTGTGAGTTCGGGAATGTCGGGAACATCAAAGAGCCCAATTATCCCACGTCCACGCGCTAATGAGCATCACTCCCAGTCCTGTCAAATACTGATGTCCCAGTGCTGCTTTGAGGAAACAAGCTGTAACTGCACAAGAAGCTGAATTATCTTTTTAAATGTTTAAAATCTAAGACTGAAATCATCATCAGTCGTCAGTTCAGCTCACATAAGCAGTGACAGGTTTATTTATATTTAACAGTCACGCTATCGATCTGATCACCAGTTAGATCCCAGTCCTCTAAACTGGTTCTGAAAACTGGTGCCAGACGCAAAACACGAAGCCAAAAAACACCAATATGAGATGAAAATAGGGCTGAACGATTTTGAAAAAAATTTATCTTATTACGATTATTTTGACTGATATTGCGATATGATTTATGCTATTGGAGGGAATGATATTTTTTTATAGTCTAATTTTTATTGAAAAACATATTAAAATGATTATGGTGTGATTTTTGCGGGGATCTGAACCAAACAAAGTCTTTAGAAAATGACGTGTAGGCCAGGACACACATTGTTTAACAAATATTGCGCCTCCCGCCTACTGTATTTTGATTAATTGTGAAGCCAGAGATCAAAACCTGTCGAAAAATGGCTAAAAAGACTTGTTTTCTTGTTTTTTGTGATATTGCATTGGTCTTAATGTGTCATATAATTTATAAATTCATTAATTTAATTTAATTTAATTCAATTGAATTTAATTTTTATTTTATTTTATTTTATTTTAATTTAATTTAATTTAATTTAATTTAATTTAATTTATTTTAATTTAATTTGAATTTATTTATTTAGTCGGTAACGTCAAATATTCATAATGGAAAAGTCTGATTTAAAAAATGTACATTTTGTGTTTGAGCATGGGAGTTTATTCTTGACCTTCATTATAAAAAAATATAATATATATTACATGATAATATGATAATATAATGTAATAATCTAATCTTAAAGGTTACTTGCAAGCTTTTTGGAACTTTCAACCACATCTCAAGATCTTCATCTTTGTGCTCGTTGACCGATAGAGCTAGCAAGTGGACCTTTGAGTTTAGATTATATTGTTACGTAATTAACTGTAATTAGAAATATAGGCCTGCTGTGCATCAGAAAATATTAATAACACAGATGTTATCATTTATTATCTTCAATATCAAATACTACTGCACTAATTAAATCCAAATGAAAGATTTGTACTTTCAGATAACTTGAGGTCTCAGGTTTTATGGTCCTGGTGTCAGAGAGCAGCTCTCAGCTCTCAGACAGGATCAGTTGGAGGTGTTGTCCTGGGAAGACGGGCCACTTCAAAGGGCACACTTCTCTCACATTAGGCTCCTTTTGTTGTTCCCAAAGAGCCCAAACGTGTCATGATGGCTTCCTGCTAAGTGCTCTTTATCAAGGAGACTTTGAAGCTGTCGGCCCGAGAAAGAAGAGTCGGTCAGAGAGAAAGGATTTAATTTTCTTTACTCGACCTCCTGCAGCAAAAAGCCAGACGAATTAAACTTCATGGTCATATTTTTCTATTGCTGAGTGCTGTCCTTTTAGTTTTCTTTGGTTAAAACCCTGAGAATGAGAGTCTCAGTTGTCTTGTTTGGCTGCAGAAGTCTCTGGGAGATTAACCTCACATGCAAAAAGTATCATATGTGATTATTTATTTGCAAGATCCTAACTGATTTAAATATCAGAGGTCACTGGATTCAAGTCCAAATTCATTATTTTTAACAAAAGTTGCAGGGATGGGAATCAGATTGGACACTAAAATGCAGGATAAAGAAGTCACCAAAACAATCTGCCGTGTCTTGTTTGGTTGTTTTTAAATTTTAGTTGCTTTTAGTCTGTTTTTTCCACCAAGTTTTGGGGTCACATCTGTGGCGTGTGAGGAGGTGTGATTGTGGGAAAGATGGACTGTCTTATGTCTCCGCTCCGTTCACTTCCTCGCAGCCGGGGACGATTGCTTCCTCCTTCAAAGAGCACACTTATCTCACCCGGACCTCCTGTCGGGAGCCTCCAGCTCAGACGAACACACTTCTTCATGTGCACACTTATCTCACCTCCTCACCCTGAGACTCCTTCTCGTGGGGACATTCGCTAAACGGGACGGTGAGATGTGGCGTGTGCCGGTGCTGTCTGGGAGTTTACTTCAGAGAAAACACAGGACACACTGCACAATAAATGTGTTTTACCAGATTAGTGTTGCACGGTATACCGATACTAGAAAGGTATCGTGATATCCTCCGTGAAAAACGGTACGATACCCCGTTTTATTAGTACCGATACTTTAAGAACGACAGTGTTTTAATACGAGCCGTGAGTTGCGTTGATGTGAGACCGCGGGGCCGTGTGTGTGTGCAGCACTCTGCTTTAGAGGACGCCATCAGGATTAGGATCCCGCGGGAGCAGGAAGTTATAACTTTGCTGCTGGTGGAGCGAGCAGTACCACTCTCCGCCTGAACTGTTACTAATGCACCAGCGGGGGCGCTGTTTTACAAAACCAAAGCCTTATTAAATGCTGTTTAATAAATGATATCAGAATCAGAAATACTTTATTGATCCCCGGGTGGAAATTACAGTTGTTTCCATTTTAGAATAAAAATATATATAAACATAGATAAGTTATAAGAATACAGATGAAATGTAAATATGTGTGCATTATCAAAATAAATGCAAATAAAGCTATCAAAGAGTGGGACATCAGATTACTGCATACCTTTTCATTTAAACATTTTTAATTAATAAAAAATAATTCATATTCTGTCATCTGTCTTCAAAAAATGAATTGATGATCAAAAGAATCAGCAGTTGCATCCCATTAGGCTCCTGTCACATTTCACCCTATCTACAGGGAGGTTGTCCTCTCACTCAAACCTGCTGTATTACCTCGAGGTCAGAGGTCACGGTCAGCTGCATGACAGTATACTTTCAGACCCGGGCTGGACGATGGACACTTTGCTTCCTCCACAAAAACACTTTTTGTTTTCTGGACTCTCTTCTGCAACACCATCATTTAACAAGATAAATAAACCGTTTCCTGATGGATGTTAATCCAGGATGAAGTTCGTAATTGCCGTGAGGTGTCCGTTTTTTTTTTGTTGTTTTGTGAGGACACGGGAACCAGGACCCGTCCTCTCCTCCGTACTGTAATCATTCCCGGTCTCACACGTTATAAACCTCTCTGGCTGTATCCTGTCTAGCCAACAGGCAGACTGGATCAAAGCTGAGGAGGCACACTTCACCCTCCTCCTCCTCCTCCTCCTCCTCCTCCTCCTCCTCCTCCTCCATCAGAGGGCACTTATAGGGAAGAAGTTCTTCAAAAGGACACACTTCTCAACGCCTCGATGCCATCAGAAGAGATCGAATTAGATCTTTCTAATTGTTTGATTCTTTCATCAGAAGTTCTGCAACTTTAAAGTCCGTTTGCAGAAGCCTTCGTGCTTACAGTTATTTTTCTTAATTCATCGATTAATTTCATGGACAATAAAGCTTCAGAAAACTAGAGATGTTCCGATACCATATTTCCCTTCCCGATACCGATTACGATATCTGAACTTGAGGTTTCGTCCGTTACCGAGTACCGATCCGATATCCACGTGATAAACATAATATCTTCGTCACTTTTGGGCTATCTTTGTGGAATTTATCTCCTCGTTGGAATGCGGTTTCCAACGCTTACTTGTCTCGGTGAAGTCGTCGTGCTGTTTTGCGTGTTGCGTCTTCAAATGTTTTTTCCGTAATAATTTATTGGGAGTAACATCAAATGTACGGAAACATACAAATAGAGCACAAATGTCCCACCCAACCCTCACACATTGCCAATGTAAAAAGGATAAAGAACAAAAAAACAAGGTTAGATAACAAATAAAAACGCAATATGCAAATAAACACACGGCAAATACAGCAGACGTTGTGACGTAATACTACAGGAATGTTTGTAGTGATATCGTGAATTCGGGTACATTTTATTATCATTTTTATAACATCAAAATATAAGGTTATTGTACCAGGGACCGCCGCTCCACTGGCACCAGGAGCCACATATGGAATATTTGTTATTTGACGTGCAGCGCTGTGGGATTATTGGTTCAAACATGTTCATATATGACATGATGTTGTTATATTGATATGCACAAGTTATTTGTCAGATGATGCTCTTATTGAATTTGTAGTATTGTGACATGCTTGTGGTATCATAGATTATGGTCCTTCTCTTCTTCTTTAGTGAGCGGTGTTGAGACGGCACACTTATCTCACCTTCCTGTCTCAACTTTGAGCTTTTTTTCTGTCAGAACTGGACATTTATTGTTGTTCTTCAAAGTGCACACTTGTGCCAACGAGGTGTGACAAAGTGTGCCGGCGTCCTCCGAGCTGCTGCTGATGGTTGGATGATGGTTGGATGATGATGCACGTGTGGAGTCTGCAGGGCCGAGCGCCACAGCGACCCCACAATGAGATGATTGATTATCAATCAATCAATCAATCAATCTTTATTTATATAGCACCTTTCAAACAAGCTAAATGCAATTCAAAGTGCTGTACAGACGATTGACAAAATGCGGAATGTTAAAAATGGACCTAGAGACCAATGCACACCAAAACAGACAACACAAAAGTTCCTCAAATATGAAAGCAACCAAAGATGGGCATCCAAAATAAGAAAAGATAAATAAAAAACAAGGAAATAACAATAAAAATAAATAAATAAATAAAAACCGTGAAACTACACAAAGTAAGCAGATGGTATTAAACAATAAAATTCCAAAATAGTAAAAACAAAGGAGTAAAACAAACACCATATAGATGATGATAAATAAAATAAGTATAAACAATAAAACCACATCATTTTAAAATTATAAAACACTACATAAAAGCCAGACTAAATAGATGGGTTTTTAGTTTACGTTTAAAAATATCAATGTTTTCAGCTCCTCTCAGATTAAAACAATCTGTGTTCCCAGATTTCAGCTGTTGACTCAGGGAGATCATTCAAGTTCAAGTCTTTATTTGTCATTTGATATGCAAAACAGTCGTTGTTCTCTCCAACAACGCTTATAAAGATATTTTCTCTTTCAGTTTTTCAGATTGTGTTGTGGTAGATCCCGTATGCAGACTCCTCTGCTGTAGGCCTGCTTGATAGTGTAATAGTTTAGTATTTTATTTCCTCGTGGGAACCGTTCCCCCTCCTGCTCTCCAGCTGCAGCAGCAGCAGCAGTCGTACCGAGGTGTCGATGAGCTTTAACGGCCTGTTTCACACCTCCGTCGGTCCACGCTGACCCACCAGCAGCTGAGCTCTGACATCAATTCACCCCCGTATGTGAGCATCTGGTTCCCCTCTAACGACCTCTGTTCAACGCTCTGTCAGTGTTGGCGAGAAGACGTCCGTACAGCGCTCTCTCGCTCCTTCTTTCCCTCCTGACAACGTGATGTTTTAAATTAAAATGAGTCTCTGTTTTCAGCTCTTTAGTTGTAAAGTGTAGGGATTTAATTGAATTCTTAGCTGAGGATAAAATGTGTTTGAGGAGTTTTTCAACTGGAGGAACTTTTCCAGAGTTTTTTTTTTAAGGAACTTTGCCTCCATTTCAACCTCAGGATGGATCCTGCTTGTTATGGTTCATAAGTCCGTTATCCCGAGTCGTACACGTAGTACATGTTTGTGCACAGCGTTCACTCAGACAGCAGGGAAGTATTGATAGTTGCTTGTATTTTTTTGTCATTTTATTTATGTTTTTATGGAAGTTTGGTCAAGTTTACTCACTAAAATGAGTAAATTATAGTTGCTTCTCACCTCTCCATTTATAAAGAGCCCAGCAGGTGAAATAATGGAAATCCAATGTGACCAATTACACTATGGACTGAAAATGAAATCAGTGTTGTTGTGATCATTCATCATGTTTAATGACTTTTATTAGTTTATTAGTAGATTAATGAATGATGAAGATGTTGAGTCAGTCAGAGTCTTTGTGGTAAATCCAGATGCAGCTCTGCATCCTGACCACCAGGTGGAGCCGAACACCTGAGCTGTGAGCTCTGTCTGTCCCACAGTCTCCTTCTTTGACTTCTCACCTTCCTGCATCACCTGCTTCTTCTCCTTCTTCATCCATGTTTCTCCCTCTCTGTCTCCTCCTCCCTCTTTCCTCCCCTCTTCCTCTTGCTTTTCCTTCTGTGTCTTTTCTTCCTTCATACTTTACTTTTACTGCTTCTCTTCCTCTTTCCTCAATGTCTCATTTTGTCTTCATGATTCTCCAAATCTTTCTCTTTTTCCTTCTGCTCCTTCTTTGCACATAGAAGAAGTTTGCCTTCAGGGATTTCTACCAGAAAGGGCTGCTCTTTCTTCTTCTTCTTCCTTTTCTCCTCCTCCTCCTCCTTCTTCTTCTTCTTCTTCTTCTTCTTCTTCTTCTTCTTCTTCTTCCTTTTCTCCTTCTGCTCCTCCTCCACCTTCTTCTCCTTCTTCTCCTTCTTCTTCTCTTCCTGCTCCTCCTCCTTCTTCTTCTTCTTCTTCTTCTTCTTCTTCTTCTTCTTTCTCTCTTCCTGCTCCTCCTTCTTCTTCTTCTTCTTCTTCTGTTTTCTCCTTCTTCTCTTTCTTCTTCTTCTCCTCCTTCTTCTTCTTC
Source organism: Sebastolobus alascanus (assembly GCA_916701645.2). NCBI lineage: Eukaryota > Metazoa > Chordata > Actinopteri > Perciformes > Sebastidae > Sebastolobus > Sebastolobus alascanus. Next base: position 133,743 of record CAKAOJ020000452.1, on the reverse strand, counting down.
TCCTCCTCCTGTTGCTCCTCCTCCCCTTCTTCTTCTTTGTTTTATCCTTCTTCTTCCTCTTCTTCCTTTCCTCTCCTACTTCTCCTCCTTTTTCTCCTCCTGCTCCTTCTCATTTTCCTGCTCCTCCTCCTTCTTCTCTAAATGCTTCTCTAAAACATTTTTTTGTTTATTACGGCTGCTGCGTCTACTGATTATTTTCATCATGAATCTGATGATTATTGTCTTGATATCATCTCTCAGTGATTTGTTGTATAAAACATCAGAAGGTTTGTCAGTCTAACACGGTGCCACATGCTGCCTCCAGCCTCTCATTGATTGATTGATTGATTGATTGATTTCTATCGTGTGTGTGTTTCTCCATCGATGGCAAAGTAATTGATTCGTAGTTGTTTTGTCATCACCACAAACATAAACCCTGAGTCGTCACATTACAGGCACTGATTGGTCCCGATGAGATGCCGACACGTTTACTGTCGACACCACCGATTGATTGATGGATGTGATTGATTATCAGCCAGCTGTTCAGATTACTAATAACTTTTCTCACCTTTCTGCCTCCCTGACAGATTCCAGACGAGTTCGACAGAGGTGAGTGTCAACTTCCCTTTTTATTTATTCTTCACTCGGTGATTTACAGACGTCTCTTTAGACGTCCACTCATTGCTGTTTTCAGTCCAAAATGGCGTCAGTCAGCAGAAAGAGAAACTCTGTTGTTTCTCTAAAAATGTGTTTGAATCAGAGCTAAAACGACATCTTGTAATCTGCATTTTTTTCCACTATTTTCTGACATTAATATGACTAAAGAATGAATCATCACCCTTTTTATTTATTCTTCACTCTCTGATTTACAGACGTCTCTTTAGACGTCCACTCATTGGTGTGTTCAGTCCAAAATGGCGTCGGTCAGCAGAAAGAGAAACTCTGTTGTTTCTCTAAAAATGTGTTTGAATCAGAGCTAAAACGACATCTTGTAATTTGCATTTTTTCCACTATTTTCTGACATTTATATGACTAAAGAATGTATCATGTTTGGAGGAAACTCAGTGTCTGAAAACAGCAAAACAACCAGCAGCAGATTGACTGAAAGATGCCTTTTTTTCTTCAGTGTATTTGTTCTTATTGAATGAACAGTGTGTGTGTTGTATTCACGGTCCAGATGAGTTCTCCTCCATCTTCTACTGAACATGTGTGTTTTTATTGACACCCTGGCAGCAGCGACGTGTGTGTGTTGATGTCTGTGTTTGTTTGAATGATGGATCACTCCACAGAGCCTCGCTGGCACTGCCAACTGGAGTGTGTGTGTGTGTGTGTGTGTGTGTGTGTGTGTGTACCAACCATCCATATGCCCCTATCCCATCATTCATCCCCCCCAAACTGCCCATCTGACCGCCCAAAAACACAAAACACACATTCATTTACAATCTGGTTATTTATCCAGAGAAAGAGACTCAGCAGCAGACTGAGGACGGGAGGTCAGAGGTCACTCATAATGTAATTATAGAATAGCAAAATAGTTATGAAAACTGTGGAAAAAACAGTCTCAAAAACTGCTCAAAACTGCCTCGGATTCAAAACAACTTTATTGTGAGTCGTAGCATGTTGGAGAGTTTTCTCTTGTGTTCATTTTGTTGGCAAAAAAATAGTAGCTGTGCCTAAATCTCCCTATAATAGCGCTGAAAAAACAAGAGGACAGTAAAATGGAATTAGAAAATAAAAACTTAAACAATATCTCGATGTTTTCGTTGACGAAATACAGGAAACTGAATTAGTTTTTGTCCCCAAATAATCGCGTAAACCAAATCTCCTTCTTGTCATTGGATGGCTGCACAAGCTGCATTTCTTATTTCTTTTAGCCGAAAAATCAACTGGATGAATTTTAACCAGGAAGCAGTTTGTTAAAGTTCAACTAAAATGTTTATTCTTGGTCTCGACTGAAACGAGGTTATAATGTCTAGAGTTAATGTTGACTAAAGAAGGCTGAAGCTGATTAGATATGACTTCAAGTCAAGTCAGTTTTATTTATACAGCCTAATATTACAAACCAGAGATTAGCCTCAAGGGGGTTTTCACAATCTGTACAGGATACGACAACCTCAAACAAACTTTTAATGGTGATAATGATTGGCTCAACGGTGCGATATTATTACTTCATTTATTCTGATTTTAGTGCTATATAAATAAGCTTTATTGTTAGGCTGATGATTAGGTATGCTGTTGCTTTTTAAGGGGCAAAGATGACAGAGTTTTAAAACTTATAAAATACTTTTTTCAGCTGAGACGCTTTGGTTGCTATGATACGGAACATCAGCACCAAATCAGTAGTCAAAAAGTGTGATTTTTAGATGAGTGATGAGCTGGAACATCAACACAGATTCTTGTGATGATGATGAGTCCAGATGATGTTAAACTAATCTGATCGATCTCCTGCGATTTGACTCCCCGCTAAACGAGTTCTGATCGCCTGCTGCTCCCAATAATCACTTCATCAATAACTCCCTGTCCCAGAGGATTTCCCTCCTCCTGAATCCATCCATCCCTCCATCATAAAACACTCCCCGAGGTCCACTTTGTCCTCTCCTGACTACAAACCCTCCATTTCCTCATCCCCTCCCACTGTGTCTGTAACTTTATTACTGTCTGTCTCTATCTGTCTGTCCATCTGTCTCCGTCTCCGTCCTGGTTTCTGCCCCCCCGAGGTCCTACGCTCATAAAGCTAATGTGTTGTTTACAGCCGGCGGCTTGAATTAAAACGGGAGGAGAAATGGTGAGGACAGACAGGAGAGGGTCTGATGTGTAGATGGATGGACGGATGGACGGATTGATTGATGAACAGAAGGAGGGATGTGGGCGCGGGGGGGGGGAACACAGAGGTATTGACGAAGGGATTATTTGTATCAGCAGGCGATCAGAATTCCTTTAACAGGAGAGTTCTGTCCCGTCAGATCGACCTGATGGAAACCTCACAGCTGGCGCTCAGTATACTCCGTAAGACGCCGACCTCCCACGCTGACATTTATTCTGACTCAATGCCACATACACCGTCCTGCTGCCAGTAATACTCACTAAAGCACCACATGTAGATTAATCAGTTTGTTTGATTAAAAACTACAGTGAACACCTGTTTAAGGAACAATAATATATCATAATTATAATTTAGCGTTTTCAGTCCATAATGGCGGCAGCTTCTGGAGTTTCGTCTCTTTGCTTCTATACTCTGTCCAAAATCACTCTCTACTCACTATATAGTGGACTGTAGTGAGTTCGCCGTTTTGTAGTGCTGTCCTAAAAAAATAAGTCTGAAAAATATCTGAAAAAAAGCCAGAAAAATGTAAAAAAAAAAAAAAGTCAGAAAAATGTCCAAAAAAAGTCTGAAAAATGTCAGAAAAAAAATATCTGAAAAAAAAGTCAGAAAATGTCAGAAAAATGTCAAAATATGTCTGAAAAAAAGTCTGAAAAATGTAAAAAAAAAATAAAATAAAAAAGTCTGAAAAATGTCATAATGTAAAAGAATAAAAATTAGAAAACTGTCTGATATGTTCGAAAAATGTAAAAAAATAAGTCTGAAAAATGTAAAATAAATAAATAAATAAAAGTTTGAAAAGTGTCTGAAAAAAAAGTCAGAAAAATGTTTAAAAAAAAAAAAAGTCAGAAAAACGTCCAAAAAATATCAGAAAAAAATGTCGCCGTTTTGTAGTGCTGTCCTAATACATAGTGAGAATTATACCCTATATAGTTGACTCAAAGTATCCCACAATGCATTGTGAAAAATAATGGATGATGGGCACTAAACTGGCACTATATATACCGTCATGCATTGCGCTGAAGGACTAAATTGTCAGATGGAGGAGAGGAGAGAGAGCAGCGTGATGGAGACAAATCCATGAGTTGTGGTGCAAAAATTATATATTTAATGTGAGCGGAGCAGCATCACAACACAACGGCCACAAAGTACTTTGTATTTATTAATTTAGGAAAATACGCATATTGTCACTTCGCTTTTATTTTGAATTAACTGAAGGAAGTAATGAAATTTTAGTTGGTTTTATTTTTTGCATCTGGACAAACTTCAATCAGGGAATTCATAGTATCTCATCATCATCACATATAGATTTCACTGAAAGGTGATAAATGATATTGATATATGATTATTAGCTGCTGACTCGAACGTGGTTCAGATCTCTGTAACATTTCCCATCAGCTCTCTTCAGAGGTTCAATCAGGAGCTCTGAGGGTCTCAGAGGGACCTCAGGGACCTCTCAGGGACCGGGTCAAATATTCCCTGATGAGCTTAGGGACCAGGGTAAAAGTTCATCATCCCTCAGGGAGCAGAGATGGATAATCTCTGCTCCTTCATCCCCTTCATTTCTCCTCCTCCTCCTCCTCCTCCATTCCTCTCAATCCTCTCCTCCATTTCATCTTCCTCCTCATCCCTCCTCCTCCTCTCTCATCCTCTTCCTCCAGTATCCTCTCCTCCATCCAATCCTCCCCCTCTACCATCCCTTGCTTTCTTCCTCCTCCTCCTCCTCCTCCTCCATCACTCTCAATCCTCTCCTCCTTTTCATCTTCCTCTTCATCCCTCCTCCTCTCATCCACCTGGTCTTCCTCCTCCATCCTATCCTTCTTTTCATCATCCCTCCTCTTCTCCTCCATCCTGTCTTCCTCCTCCTCTCATCCTCTTCCTCCAGTATCCTCTCCTCCATCCCATCATCTCACTCTGCCATCCCCTGCTTTCCTCCTCCTCCTCCTCCTCTTCCTCCTCCTTGTACTTCATCACTCTCAATCCTCTCCTCCTTTTTCATGTTCATCCCTCCTCCTCTCTCATCCTCTTCCTCCAGTATGCTCCATCCCATCCTCCCCATCTGCCTTCCCTTGCTTTCTTCTTCTTCTTCTTCCTCCTCCTCCTCCTCCTCTATCCCTCTCAGTCCTCTCCACTTTTTTCATCTTCCTCTTCATCCCTCCTCTTCTCCATCCTGTCATCATCCTCTTCCTCCAGTATCCTCTCCTTCATCCCATCCTCCCCCTCTGCTATTCCTTGCTCTCCTCCTCCCCCCCCCCCCCCTCTCCTCCTCTGGGAGCAGCAGACGGCGGGCAGAGGGATGGATGATGGAGGGATTGATGAATGAATGAGTCTAATGGGACGTGTTTGGCTATAGACTCTGTTTGCGTGCCAAGTGGCGGCATTCGTGTGCGTGATGCAGAGGAGCGTCGGATACCATAGCAACCAGGAAATGTGACACCTCCTCCTGCACACACACACACACACACACACTCAAAGCACTCCCCTTGGATTTCATGACATGTACACTGACCCTTGATCCTCACAGGCCAACAATTATCTAACCAATCTGCTCTCTGTGTGTTCTTTGACATGATGAATACAAAAACACACCTAAACATATAACAAATAGACGAGAACTGTGTGTTTTCTACTATTTTCTATTCATTTTTAACAGTTAACTGTCCACAGTATGATGCGAAAAAAAAAAAGATACAGAACAACGTCATGACATTTTTTCAGTCAAAAAATGTCTGAAAAAAAAGTCAGACAAATGTTAAAAAAATAAAAAGAAAAGTTAGAAAAGTGTCAGAAAAATGGAAAAAGATAAGTCTAAAAAATATCTGAAAAAAGTCAGAAAAATGTAAAAAAAAAAAAAAAAAAGTCAGAAAAACGTCCGAGAAATGTAAAAACAAAAGTCTGAAAAAAAGTCAGAAAAATGAAAAAAAAAAGGCAGGAAAATGTCAGATGTTAGAAAAACAGTCAGTTTGAAAAAAAAAATGTCTGAAAAATGTAAAAACAGAAGTCTGAAAAATGTAAAAAAAAAAAAAAAAAGAAAGAAATAATTAGTCAGAAAAATGTAAAAAAAAAAAAAAAATAGTCAGAAAAATGTAAAAAAAATGTAAAGAAAATAAAAGACAGGAAAACTGTCAAAAAAAAAAAAAAACCTCACACCATAGGAACATCTGGAAAGATCATCTGTAGAACCTTCAACGATTGTCTTAAGGGGGGGATCCGACCCCTAATCAGCTTAGGGACACTATTTCAACCTTAAAGGTCAAGTTTATTTCTTAATATCTATGTATTTATTCATTATAAAAAAAAAAACAATTGAATGAAATCAATAATGCGCTGTCGGTCAGTCAGGCAGGGAAACACTGCTTCCTAAAGCACTTCCAGTGTAAGTGATGGGGGACGAAATCCACTCCTCATCCTGTGTGATTTGTCTCACTCAGACCGCCGAAGCCTCGTATCAAACCTTTGGATCGGACTGTGGATTTAGTCCCCGATCCCTTACACTGCACAGGAGGAATGTAAACCCTGTTTAAATGTTCATATAGACACCTGACTTTTAATTTAAGACAGACTTTAACATTTATGAACTTTGTCCTTTAAGTATTTTAGACGTGTTTTCAAAAAATGCACAAATAAACATTCTGGCTTTAAAAACGTGAACTCTTGAGCACAAGAAGAACTTCTGTGTGTCTTTATAAATATCATCCGTCCATCACTCATCTGTGAAGACTCTAAGCTCCTAATTAAGCCCTTAGTTTAATCATTTTAAGAGTCTCTGCATGTGTTTATCATATTGTGATACATCTCTAAATGTAAATGTAGAACATGAAACCTGCTCACCGCTGCTGCTGCTTTAACACACAACACACACACTCACACACACACACACACACACTCTCTAGAGGCCCGTCACACACACACACACACGCCGCGGTCCACACATTAAAGAGGCCCGCGCCACGCCGCCGTTTGTCACCCGGAGAGAAAACAAACGATTGACGACGAGGAGGAGGATGAGGAGGAGGAGGAGGAGGAGGAGGAGGAGGAGGAGGGAGGAGGAGGAGGAGGGAGGAGGGAGGAGGAGGAGGAGGAGGAGGTGGAGGAGGAGGAGGAGGAGGAGGAGGAGGAAGGAGGAAGGAGGAAGGAGGAAGGAGGGAGGTGGAGGAGGAGGTGGAGGAGTGTTGTGGTGAAGCAGATGCTGAGCCTGACCACAGCTTTTGTTTGGGACGGAGGCCCCTCCATCCGTCTCTCCACACCTCCGTCTTTACTTCTTGACTTCATCCCTCGTTTCCTCCCTTCCTCTCTTTACCTCTTTTCTTTCTCCTCTCCATCCTTTCTTCTTCATCCTCTCCATCCTTTGCTTCCATACCTTTTTATCCTTCTCTCCTTCCCTTTCATCCATCCTTGTTTTTCTCCTTCACTAATCCTTTTTTCTATCCTCCTCCCTCCTTTCATTTAATACCTTCCTTGTTATCTCTCCTTTGTCTCCTATAAATCTTCCACTTTCTCCTCATCTCCTTCTTTTACTCCCTCATCTGTCCTTTTCTCCCTCCTATCCTTCCTTTCTTTCCTCACCCTCTTTTACTTCCTTCCTCATCGCCTCCTTCTTATTCTCTCTCCTTCCTATCCTTGTCGTCTTTCATCCATCCATTTCTTTTATCCCTCCTCTTCATCTTTCCTTATTTCCTCCCCTCTTCCTTCACCTCCTCCTCTTCCTCTACGCTGCGTTCATAACCGTCTCTTTCTGTTTATCCTTCCACATCTTTCTTCTCTCTTCTCATTATTTCTTTCACCCTCTCCCTCCCTCCTTCTCTCTCTTTCTCTCTCTCCCCTTAACTGGTCAGCTTGTTTACATCCACTCTTTCTTTGTTTCATCCCTCGTTTACAGCTTTATTGCTGCTTTAAAAGGGAATATTTTCACCCACTCACATGTGACAGAAACTTAAAATGAATTTCTTCACTGTCAAAATATGTGGAGCTAGAAATAACAACTTTAAAGGGATTTATTTTATTTCAAGATGAAGTGTAATTATTCTTTTTTTCATTCTTTTAATTTGTGCAGCCGCTTTCTCGTAACCTTCATCATCTGCTTATACTAAATTTAGAAAGTTTTTTTTTTTTTCCCCAGAAAAATGTATGTCCCAATGCCACGTCCGATTTATTTCCTCTTTGTCAGTTTCAAAATGACCGCTGTGAAAGCTCTCGCTCTGTGATTCTGGAGGACTAAAGCTGCGTTCACACCAAGAGCGAAGCAAATTTTCGCCTCGCTTTACTCGCGCGAGCTGGACCGCCGGTATCATTCGTGTTCATTCGCTCTAGACGCGCCGGAGAGGAGGAGGAGCTCGTCTCCATAGATACCAACAACTTTTCTTTCCTCCATCAACCATGGAAAAAATAACCTCTGTTGCTGCTTTGTACATGTTGGTGAAGTCCCAGATATGTCAGCAAAACCAAACGCCGTCGTGTCTGAGTTCATGACATCGTCCGGCGGCGAGCTGTATTCACCGTATTTAACAAGCTGCACGTCACTACTACGGTATAAACCCAAAATAAAATGTGATTTAATATCAATAAACAGATCAAAATGATGATGAAATAACTACATAATGATGCTAATTAGTAAAAAGTCTGAATTCATGCTTTGTCAGGTCTGTTACCATGACGACAAGCAAACAACTTTTAAAATGCTTGTTTTCTGAATGGAGTTTGGATGGATCAGTGCCAGGCTGTGCTAACATTGTAGCTGCTCACGATGTGGAATTTGCGCGTTCGCGTTGTGTCATTCGTATCGCCCGGCGCAAATTCGCGTCTATCCGTCTCTTTGCGTTGACTTTGTACGTAATCGCGCCGCACGAAACGCTCGCTCCGCTCTTGGTGTGGACGCACCATAACAACCAAACCTGATGTTATAGATCACAAAAATATTTTCTTCTGGAGCTGTAAGTAATATTTAGATCAGACACCAAAACACATCTTAGAAATTGTCAAACTTGAAGAGAAAAGGCAAAAACAATGAGACACACTTTAATCTTTTGGGATGTTGTAATGCGTCTATCGGAGCTTTTTAGTTTTAGCTCCTAGTTTTGGTTTTACGGGCCGTTTACTGTCTGGTTCAGTCGCAGTGTTCCCAGCACCAAACCACAAACGCAGTCAGAGACGTCCTGGTGAAGGAAGTGGAACATCCGGTCCGATATTCACACCCGATCACAGCTGAAGTGCGTATTTAACATCCTCATGGTTAAATCTGCCGCTGCCCTTCCGTACACAGAAGCAGGATAAATTTAGCTCGCCCGGCCTCAGCATCACCCTGAGAGATCAGTTGTTTTTGGCCCAGATCGGCCCACCCAGGCCGTTTTTTTTGGAGGAAAACAGGCCAGATCTGACAGCTCGACGGAGCGAGGCCTCCCGCACAAAGAGCCGACATTGACTATGAAAGGAAGACCGTTAGAGAGGGAGAGGAGATGAAAGGAGAGAAACAAGAGAGGAGAAGAAAGAGGAGGAGGTGGTGGACTCTCCTCCCAACTCCCAGAATATCATCAGGATGAAACACTCAGGAATCCCAGTTATTTTACATCCAAACAAACACAGTTAAAAAACAGATCTCCACCTCCAGTAAGGATGAAGTAGAAGACCAGTTTGTTTTCCTTTCAAGGCCCTAAAATAGAGGAAATTAAAGGCATTTAATCCTGTAAAAGTTTATCATCCATACTGGTACCCAACCAATATTTATTTTACAACATATATTCAGAAAAATGGTCTTGTTTTTTATCTCAAGTTAGCTCCATGTTTGATTTTATTTTCACCATTTTTAAATGTTTTTAATACGGCTGTCAAAGTTAACGCTAATTTGTTTTAACGCCATTAATTTATTTAACGCAATCGATCAAATCAGAGGTTGTAGCGGGTTCAGTTTTAAAGCTAGAGTGAAGATACTGGTATCATATGAAACTAGAAAACCTAAAGAATCCATCGGTACCAACCATGTCATACTAACTTTATTGAGAAGGAGGTTAAATAACGCTCCGAACTTAAACTAAATTTTGGCGAGAAAAAACTGGCGTGTCCATTTTCAAATGGGTCCCTTGACCTCTGACCTCCAGATATGTGAATGTAAATGGGTTCTATGGGTACCCACGAGTCTCCCCTTTACAGACATGCCCACTTTATGATAATCACATGCAGTTTGTGACATCGTACCATAACAAGAACCACTAATAACAGTCCCTTAATTCACTCTTTAAACCTGGTTGGCTCCTGAAAGAGTGAAAGTGGCCACTGAATTTTAATCATCACCGGCTTCCTCCACTGACAAACATTCCTCCTCCTCTCCATCTCTTTCCTGTCATCCTCTGTTCATCCACCCATCAGCATCACTTCCACTCCTCCGTCCTCCCCCCATCATCACCACCTCCTCTCCTCAATTAACATAATAAAAGCCTTAATCTCTGCTCTCCCAAACACATCACAGAGGGCATCCACGCACACACACACACACACACAAGGCTGACATCATTGGAAAACACTGCAATATACTGCACACACACACACACACACACACACACACACACACACACACACGCACACACGCACACACGCGCTCAGTTTTCCTATTATAGGGTGTGTTTGATTGGGTTCCCAGGGGAAAGGTTACTCAACAGCCACGCTTACACTCCCACTCTGCCACTCAGTGTGTGTGTGTGTGTGTGTGTGTGTGTGTGTGTGTGTGTGTGTGTGTGTGTGTGTGTGTTAAACATCCTCTTCCCCAGCTCAGTGCATGTTATAACCCCATCAAAACACTACAGAAAATATGGTTTGAGATGAACAAGAGTCCAGAGTTTATGATCGCTATCAAACCTCTAAACTCCACCACACTAGTCGTGTTTCCATCAACATATTTGTACGCGCATTTTGAAACATCTCATTAGAAAATCTGCATGGAAACGGCAAAATTTTATAAAAAAGAAAGAAGTTTTTACGCTTGTTTGAGGTGTTCTTTTGTCGAAAAAGAGTTGATGCACTGACTGATCAGCTGTTTCTGCTGTCGGCGTCTCTGATATATATTTATATAGTCTGAAACATGACCAATACTAGCTGACATGAAAGAACTATAAAAACTAATTCCTGAAGACCTCTCTCTAGTTTTCTCTCGTAGATAATTAGATGATGAAGCAACTTCTTCTTCTTCTACTTTTTTACTTTATTACAGCCATGCGTACCTTATAGCGCCAACTTCTGACCGAACTACGCTGCAGCCGAGTTTATTAGCTCCAAACCAGCTGATGGAAACGCTTCTAATTCACATTTCTTTTTGCTTGAAACACGACTAGTGTGTCCACGGCAGAGAGCGTATCGTAAACTGGATGCTTCCTTACTGCTTTTATTATGTGGTCAAGGCTTGTCAAAAGTACATAGAAGTTTATCATTTTCATATTGAGAAAATATTTCAGTCTATAGAATAACAAGAAGTGTTTATGATGTTTCTGTGACCCATTTAGGGCTCAAACCTGTTTTGGTACGGAAACCTCTGGATTTGTTTGGGCACCAATTATCGGACATTTTCAAACAGTACCGTGTAACATTGGCTGGATTAACCTGCTTTTCCTGGCTGGTAATCCAGCCTTGCAAGTGTCATCATATTTTCATTATTGTTTATTCTCCAGAAACAGCCACACTCATTTTTTTCACCAGGAACTTCCGCTATTATGTTCCTCCAGTTTGTCTTCTTTCTCCTCTCGTCTCTTTATGTTCACAACATGGAATTTTGCAACTTCAGAATCAAATTCTTCCCTCAAATTGAACTATTTTTCAGTTTTTTTTTGCCTCAAATTTGCGTCAGTCGCTCTGCCTCGAATTCACTTCGTATTCCACGTGAACACAAATTTAAGAGCGCTGTATCTTCATTTAAACATTTCAAATCAAACTCTCTTTGACCTGTAACTTTTTCTTTCTGTACATCCGTCCTCTCCAACCTTTACTCCACCCCTGGTCTTTATTTACCTTCCCCATCTGCTAACACACACACACACACACATACATACATGTATATACACACACACACACCCACACGTGTGAAAGCGTCAGCGCGTCATCACAGCAGGAACCGCGGCAGATGGCTTCTGCTACCTGCTTCAGCACGCTGCTATGAACTCTGGGGGATTGAGTCCCCGGGGACCAGAGCGTGCTTAGCTTCAGCGTGTGTGTGTGTGTTTAGAGAGAGAGATGGACGGCTATGAGAAGCGTGTGTGCTCCTACTTGTAGTAATGAGCCCGCGGCCCCATGGGAAACGAAGTCTTTATTATTATTAGTCATTAGCGCGTTGACAGCTGGAGGTGTTATTAGCAGGACTCGGCTAGCTAGCTAGCTGGCTTATCAGCGTCGTCATCAGCAGGTCATGCCTCGGCCTCATTGATCAGTTTGGAGGCTGCAGGTCACCGATCACCACGCTGATGATCAATAACTGTGATCAGCTGAGCCTCGTGTCATCATCCTGACCAATCACAGCTCATCCAGCTTTGCTCTCAAAGCAAAATGTCAGAGAGCTTCTCGAACGCTTCAGTTGTCCAGACAGGCTCATTGAGCTTTCTCAGATGTTATCAGCTGTTAGTGACGGTGACTCCTGAGGGAGTTGTAGTTTTTAGGACCTGTTAAAACTACAGCTGTCCTTCTGGTCCACCTCTGTCTGTATTACAGGGGATCTAACCACTTTAGTTTTATTGTTGAAGTCATCTTCGTTTATATTTTCCTTCATTTCTCTTCAATCAAACCTGAAAATACAGATTATTTTACTTTTAGTATCAGCCTACATTTGTAGGTGATTCTCCACTTCCTGTTCTTTCTCTCTCTTTGACTTTAACACTTTGTTTGTTTGCTCTTGTGAATAAATTAACTTGAATTATCTGCTGTATATTCCAGAGACTTTTCTAGACGTTTGTTGACGTGTTGTTTCCGTTCTTCCTCTCAGAACCTCCCGTCGTCCAACAGTTGAAAAGAACCTTCAAATACTTCCAGGACTACAGACAGGTGAGTCAAACATCCTGAACCGTGAATCTGTGTAAACATATAATGAAACATCAGGAGCGTCCACTGAGGACACGTCTTTACGTTTGGTTTTTACTGGAAATTTGACCTGTAAAGGCTGACACCAGTATTTTTACACTTTTAAATGTGCCCAAAATACATAAGTAAATACACATTTTCCTCACCAGAGTTTATTTAATGGTGGAAATAATACTTTTTTATAAGTTTGCATATTATTTATTGTATTATAAAATATATGATATGTTATATACAGACACACTCCTTTTTATAAACTCGTCTATACACGGATTAACAAGTGAACAAAAGCCTGTGCAGGAGATTTAGGAAGCTACAAGATAAACAAGATCACATTAAAGATAGACCAGCAACTCCCGTGTTCTGTGAGGTAAAATTAGAGGTTTTTACAATGGAGTCTGGTGGCTTTGGCGAGAGCGTAGATAACGGCCGTGCTTTTTCTTTGCCCTTTCGGTTCGAGCCTCGCGTGGGTTTGTGCTTTTGAAATACGCAACGGCGGCGAGGGCTGTGGCTCGGCTCGCCTCCATCGCATGACACGGGAAGGACTGAGCCGGACGTGGACGCCGTAACGCTGCAACACGTGTCTTTAGATTTAATTAAAGGCATAACATTTTAAGGATTCTGTTATTCTATTGTTACTCGTTATTGAATAAGAAGCATTTTCCAAAAGGGTTGGTTTGTTTTATAAATGTTTGTAATCCTGAGGGGTTAAAAAAATATCTGAATCGATTACCTATACCAACGAACGAATAACTGAAAAACCGAATATTCGCGTCCAGCCCTATCTTGTATAACTGCTTTATATGTGTAGTCATCCTCATCATGAGATGTTTTCTGCCTCTTACTTTCACTTTCGCTCTTCTGTTACACTAATAGAAAAGGTCATTCACACACGTATTTCTTGTTATGTATCGGAGTTACCAGAATTAATAGTAATGGTTTGAGTAACTGTGGAAACTGTAGACAGAAAATGTAATTCATATGAACCTTGTGCCAACCACAAAACCAGACATGCAGGATCTAGATTGTAGTTTTGGGTTTCCCTGCAGCGCCCACAGAGAATCATAAATATATAATCTGCAGACATGTTTTGATGTGGGCATATCCCCGCTTCCTGTTTGGGTTTTTCACATCGGTATCATGAGCTGATTTTGGCTCCTGTTAAAGATCAGATAGAGCATCAGGAATTTTCTCTGACTTGCCGACTTCCTCGTCTGAAGGTGAAATACGTGTTTTAGTACACGGAGAACAAATCACAGTACAATTGTTCAACCAGACTGACAACTGATAGAGACATTTTGAGCACCAGGTGAATCAGAACAGAAGAAATCAGCGGTCATTGGTAAAAGAAACTGGAAGTGTAGCATCAAAATGTGTGCAGATTTAAAAGGTCAAGGTCACGTGCTTGACCTTCTGTCTCTCTGTGTGTTGTTGATGATCAGATGATCATCGAGCCGACGAGCCCGAAGCTGCTGCCCGACCCGCTGAAGGAGCCGTACTACCAGCCTCCCTACACGCTGGTGCTGGAGCTCACCGACGTCCTGCTGCACCCCGAGTGGTCGGTACGTCTCCCCACACACACTTCACTCCTCTGGCACGGGAGTTCACGCCATGTTTCATAAAATTATATCCGTTTATTATTCTCCGCCACATTTAAAACATCCAGAATATATGAATATGCAAAGGGTTAAAAACAAGACGTCTCCTGCTTCACTGAAAAGTCCGTTCTTTGTGACCTGGAGGCTTCGAGTTTCCACATCACGCTTGTGTAGGTTTCATACTGGTCCCTGATTGGCTGCAAGCTAGCTGTGATGTTAAACAGGTAACAGTTAAAGATGAGAAGAAGAAGAGAACAGGTAACAGTTAAAGATGAGAAGAAGAAGAAAACAGGTAACAGTTAAAGAGGAGAAGAAGAAGAAGAAGACAGGTAACAGTTAAAGATGAGTAGAAGAAGAAAACAGTTAAAGAGGAGAAGAAGAAGAAAACAGGTAGCAGTTAAAGAGAAGAAGAAGAAAACAGGTAACAGTTAAAGAGGAGAAGAAGAAAAAAACAGGTAACAGTTAAAGAGGAGAAGAAGAAGAAGAAGAAAACAGGTAACAGTTAAAGATGAGAAGAAGAAGAAAACAGGTAGCAGTTAAAGAGAAGAAGAAGAAGAGAGGAGTGGAAGTTAATGGTTTTACGGGACAGGTGGAGGATATGGAGTGTGTCGGAGGTGTGTCGACCACCACCTGTCGACTTGTCTTGTGGTCTGCTGAGACATGCACACGCACACACACACACACACAGTCCACCTTACCTGACAGGTGTGCAGCAGCCGTAACTCGACACCTGCCGCCTGTTTAAACAGACAAACACACACACAAGTAGCTTCACCTGCCCCACCACTTAGCCTTCCTTTCTGTTAAAGAAGCACACGCACACGCACACACACACACACACACACACACACACACACACACACAGTAACCGCTTCAACTGTCACCAACATTTTATAGCTGTAATCACAGCTGCAGATGATCAACCAGAGTCCTCCGGGTCTGAACAGAAACTAAAGAACATCATCAGTCTGTTCACCGTCGATATCCTGACACACACACACACACACACACACACACACACACACACACACACACACACACACACACACACACACACACACACACACACACTCAGGTTGTTGATGTTGTGTGTGTTTAACTCGAGCAGCAGCAAACAGGAGGCGACCTGAGTGGGAAAAGGTCACGACCTCTGAGCGATTAACTGGAACTAAACAGCGGCTGTCCTGCTGCTACATGAGCCAGGAACTTTCCCTCTGAACTAGGAACCTCGTTGCGTTTCCACCGCCGGGACCAGGGTCTAAATTAAGTTCTGGGGACCAGGTCTCGAGCTTAAGGATGTCCCGAAAAATATATGATCGGGGAGGATGAAAATAAAATTTGGGATGAATTTGGGACGAGTGTTGAAAGAAAAATAACTGTTTCATTAGAATGAACGGCGATGAAAATTACTGCACGTTTTGTGTAGATCCGTCCCGCATGACAGCCGCAGCGGCAACGGGAAATTATTTCCAAGTTAATGAGGTAAACTTTCAGACATTTATGGACGCCATCTTGGGCTTTGGTAAAAACACTGATGCACATTTTTTTACCATTTTATAGACCAAACAACTCCATACAATAGCTTCATTTAATGAAATAACACATCAGCTCTTTTTCCCCTCAAGGTTTCTAATTTTACTAAATGTTTGTGACCTGCAACCACTATCATTTGCTGGACACCCTGTGGTACAATATATCTCATCATTAGTGCGATTTTGTTGTGGATTATTAGTTTAATTAGGGCTGTCAATCAATTAAAATAATTATTTGCGATTAATCGCATGATTGTCCATAGTTGGCACATTTTTGTTATCTGTTCAAAATGTCCCTAAAAAGGGAGATTTGTCAAGTATTTAATACTCTTATCAACATGGGAGTGGACAAATATGCTGCTTTATGCAAATGTATGTATATATTTATTATTGGAAATCAATTAACAACACAAAACAATGACAGATATTGTCCAGAAACCATATCTGGAGGTCAGAGGTCAAGAGACCCCTTTGAAAATGGACATGACAGTTTTTCCTCGCCAAAATGTAGCGTAAGTTTGGAGCGTTATTTAACCTCCTTCTCGACAAGCTAGTATGACATGGTTGGTACCGATGGATTCATCAGGTTCTCTAGTTTCATATAATACCAGGATCTTCACTCTAGCTTTAAAACTGAACCTGTTGCAACCTAAAAATTACAAGTTGAGTTAATGCGTTAACGCAAATTTGTTGGCACTAATTTCTTTAACATGTTTTTATCTTGTTAATTTTGACAGCCCTATTATAATAATACTACTAATAATACTCAAGGCCACAGTTTCATCTCAGGTTAAAGAGAAAGAGTAGATCACATTGATCTCTCTGAGTCACTGACTGTTTCTTTGTGTGTCCAGTTGTCGACAGGTTGGCGGTTTAAGAAGCGTCCGGGCATCGACTACCTGTTCCAGCAGCTCGCTCCGCTCTACGAGATCGTCATCTTCACGGCAGAGACCGGCATGGTGAGGCACACACACACACACACACACACACACACACACACACACATACACACACTAGCCTGTAGATAATAAGTCTGTGTTTATCAGTGAATAAGCCCTCAGAGGTTTCTCTGTCACGCTGATGTGAGCTGACGGCTGTTTGATCAGATCAGATCTGTTGTGTTTAGAAAGCATCCCGAGGAAACACGCCGTTTTAATAATGATGAGCGCTCTTCAGTGTTCTAGTTTAGTTAGAAATGTTTGTAGAGTCACTGAAGGTAAATCTGATCTTAGTCCCTCAGAAGTTATTTTTTCATTACCGATTTACAAAGAAAAGAAACTGCAGAAGTTTGATGTTATTTAACATTAAAAAGGTGATGCTGTTCTTGGCTGGCAGTTAGATAATAATAATAATCTTTATTGTCCATAAATGTGGAAATTTACCTTCAGCTTCATAGGTTGGATAACTCACATCATAGTAAATCACAACAATAAATAGCAAAACGTGCAGTAAATCACAGTAAATACAATAAATAGCAGCGGATCTATAGAGTCTTCCTTAGGGCAGTTTTATAAATTCTTTAAAAAGAGGATAATAATAATAATCTTTATTTATATAGCACCTTTCAAAACACAGTTACAAAGTGCTTCACAATAAAAACAGAACACATTTAAACACAAGGATAACGAAATGTATTAAAAAAAAAAAGGATGAACAGGATCAGACACAATTTATCTGGCTTTTTGTTTCAACTGTGTTTTTTATATATGTATATATTTATTATTTATTTGTATATGTATGTATGTATTTATTTATTTATTTATTTATTTATATATATATATATACATCCCAGATGAGAAGGTTGATACCCCTCA
The DNA here is from genome assembly GCA_916701645.2 of Sebastolobus alascanus. Lineage (NCBI taxonomy): Eukaryota > Metazoa > Chordata > Actinopteri > Perciformes > Sebastidae > Sebastolobus > Sebastolobus alascanus. The sequence goes on along the minus strand of CAKAOJ020000452.1, from coordinate 115,955 downwards.
TGTCTGTTCATTCACTGTGAAGCGGCAGCTAATTAGCTTAGCTTAGCACAAAGACTGGAAACGGGGGGAAACAGCTAGCCTGGCTCCACCTAGCAGCACCTCTAAAGCTCCCTGATTAAGATGTTAAATAGTTTGTGTTTAAAAAACACATAAAGTGAAGAGTAGAAACAACCAGATTATTGGTATTAAACAGTGATTTGTTGTGAGTCACTTATACAGTCTCTTGTTCTCGGTCTTTGAGATGCTAACGGAGCCGTCGGGCTGTTTGTGTGTGAAGTGTGTCGACTTGTTTACAGTCGTCTGAAGGCCACAAACACACAACACAGACTATGGTCCTGTTCACACCTGGTATTAACATGCGTCCTGAGTGATCCGATCACAAGTAGACAGCTTTAAATACGCAGGTTAATGCAGGTCTGAGGTCTAAGTTATTAGTTATTATCAGGGCTGCAGCTAAAGATATATTCATTATCAATGAATCTACGATTATGATAATCTATGATTCTCCTATAATTGATGAATCTATCGTCTATAAAATGTTAGAAAATACTGTAAAATGCTCCTCACAATCTCCCAGAGGTGAAAACAGTTGGTTTAATTGAGTTGATAACTCAGTTTTACGGTGAGTTATGTCTGATTTTATCTCTGTTTTGTGTGTGTGTGTGTGTCCAGACGGCGTATCCTCTGATCGACAGCATCGACCCTCAGGGTTTCGTCATGTATCGGCTCTTCAGAGATGCAACACACTACATGGAGGGGCATCATGTTAAGGTACGATGTGTGTTTGTGTGTGTGTTTGATGTGTGAAGGAAACTTTTCTCTACTGAATCTGAAGCAGAACGGAGACGGAGGTCAAAGACTGACATCGTCTGCTTCATCTTCTGCTGTTTTATCATTAATAATAATAATAATAATAAAATGAATTGCATTAAAAGTTGATGATAATAAACACCAGATATTCAACGTCTCCTTTCCACCCGACTCTATACAGTTTATTACTAAAAACTTCTTCACCACTAAATCTTGTTTTTTGACTAAAGAATCGTAAAATAAATCCAGAGCTTCTCTGTAGTTTCTTCATGTATTAAATAAAGTAGATAAAACACCTGTAAACACAGTTAACAGGCTGCATTAACCCCCCGTGTCTGATCTCCATAGCCTTCTGCTGCTGCCATTGATTTCTCCTCTTCCTCCTCCTCCTCCTCCTCACCACAATAGACCCCCCCTCCCCTCTCAGGCCTCATTAACCCCTCGCTCCCCTCTTCCTCTTATCTCACCTCCCTCCTTCACCCCTACCTTCCTTTCCTCCCCTCCTCTCTCATTTCCTTTGCTCCATTTCTTTAACTCCCTCCTTCTTGCTTCCCCTCCCTCCTTTCTTCCTCCTCCTCCTCCTCCTCTTCCTTCTGTCTCCCTCCAACTGTCATCTCTGGGTTTTTATTGACGAACAGTCTGGAGGTTTTAAGGAGCTGGTTAACCTACTTCCACCCTTATCGTCTCATCTCCATAACGCCAAGACGGCGCTGAATGCAACAGATGCTAAGAGAGAGTTATTAATGCTCCGTATGCTGAGGGAGAGTCAGAGATGCTGCATATGTCAAGAGAAAGTTAGTAAATGATCATTTATGGATGTGCATTTTCTGCCAGCTACCATTATAATCCAAATACTGTCAAACAGTGTTCAGAAAAACGACAAAACTTTAAGGTAAGGTCGATTTTCGGGAGCTAGTTAACGTTAGCGGTTAGCTCCGTGCAGGACCGTGCTGCTTACCGGCTGCTAACAGCTAACGCTAACTAGCTCTCGTCCTGACGATTTCAACACGGGATGTAACATTGATTTACATTATGATGCATTCAGGCTCTATCCAGTAAAAATTAGATGACGATTGTCAGGTGGGGGGGGAATCGGGCCCAAGCTTGATTCTCGCGCAGTGCTTTTTGCTAACGGCTGCGTTTTAATTTGAAAAACCCAGAAAAGGACGCAGATGGAGCCGCCCTTTAAAAACAAGAAGGATCAAAATTGATGCAGCACATTTTTATTCCACACATTCTTCTCCCTCGTCAAAACCTGGCGCCTACATTACCCACAATGCAATTCTTCCTCTGTCAGTTTGGTTCAGAGATTCAGGTGTGTTGTGCGAGTTAGCAGCTAGGCTAATGTAGCCTGCAGCAGAGATGATCAGCGGGCTACAGAGGTCTCACTCCTTTCTAACTCCACACCTCCAGACTTTATTTACTTTTCAAACTTGTAGTTTTAAACCGCCGCTGACTCTAGTGACATCACGTCAGGACATTTAGGTCATCTACCAGTCCTCCTTTTTATTCTCTTTTGACCACGAGCAGCTAAAGTAGTATTAATTCGTCCTGAGCTGCAGCGTGTGGATCGTCCTCATAAACCTGACCAACATGCAGCTATTGTTTGCTGCCCCGCATCTGAGCGTCAGACGTCTTATTGTGTCGATGGGATAAGAAACACAACACAACAGTTGGATTAACTGTCTTACTGCAAACTTTGTTGTTTTTATTATTATTACGGCCTGCTGTCCATGTAGACTTCACTGTCAGGAGGTTTAATGTGGGTTTACCCCGTCACCCTCATGTTTACTTTATACATCTAAAACTCTAGAGTTCATTACACTCCTTTTTATTTATTTATGAATAACTCTACCCACACAACAACACACACACGTGCAGCCTTTTTTAGCTAAAAATGACACCATGGATGATTTATTTTAATAAACTAACAAATAAATGTAAAAACATACAGTATATAAACATAACTAAAACGTGAAATAATATCCTATTAATTAATCTCTCAGAGAAAAATCAGCAGTTTTCGGTTTCGTTGTAGATTTGCAGATAAATATTGAACTAAAAATAAACAATGAATAAAATTAAATACACAAATTGGTAAAAGTAAAATTGTTTTATGCTGTGTTCACACCAAACGCAAAGCCAATTTTCGCCTCACGTTAACTCGAGAGGGGCCGGAGAGGAAGAGAGGCTTTCCTCCATGGATACCAACTTGAGACCAACCAAAATAAACAGATTGTGCTCTGATTTAATTGCAATAAACGGATCAAAATGATGCTGAAATAACTACATCCTGATACAGACTTCTAAAAAGTCTGAATTCATGCTTCAAGCAAAACGACTGTTAAAATGCTTGTTTTCTGAATGGAGTTTGGATCAATCGGAGCTACGCTGTGCAGCGTCTGCTCCTCACAGCAGTAGATGTTCCTCACAGCAGTAGATGTCGCTTCTGTTTCTGCTCTCCAAACAGAGATCTGCAGCCACAGATGTCTCCTGTCAATAACATCACGGGGCAGATTTGACGAGAGGCATTTTCACACTAATTCATTCATTCACAGAGAACAGAGAGAGAAGTTGTCGGGGCGCGACCTTTCATTGATGTAACTCTGTGTGACTGCAGCACAGGAGAGTTAAACCACCATCCTGCAACAAACCAAAGTTGTATTTTATATCATTTATTACAAACATAGAATAAAAAAAAAAAATTGATCACAAGTTGAATCAACATAAAGGCTTCACTAACAGCTTTTATTCTGTTTTTTATTGCATAGTGTTGCATGTGTTTGATAATTGTTGTTAGTGGAAAATATGAGCGTTATGTACGCTGACAGTTGACTCGTGTCTCCTCATGATGATGCACGTCAACGTACCTACACACATACACAGGTGTGCAGTGTTGCTTTAACAAAATCTGGGTGTTTTGCCTGGAGTCATATTCGGTCCTTATTAGTGCTTTAACCTGTTTCAAACAAACTCTGGTGTGTTTTCGTTTAGGCTGAACTGATTATTTCCACTTTAAAAATACAATTAAAACACAACTGAATTTACTTTTTTTTTCCATTCAACCTTCATTTAAATCTCGAGGAATCATTGAAGGTATTCCCTCATTTTCGCTAGCTGTACATTATCCCGCTTATTACACGGCTACTTACTGAAAAATTCAATATTTTGACACAAAAACGGTCCTCCAGAGTCCGACATCAGAGCTGCGCCCATAGCAACGGTCTGCTATACATAGCAACGGTCTGTTATACATAGCAACGGTCTGCTATACATAGCAACGGTCTGTTATACATAGCAACGGTCTGCTATACATAGCAACGGTCTGCTATAGAGAAATTACAGACCGCAGAACGCCGTGCTTGACCAATCAGAATCGAGTATTCAACACAGCCGTGTAATAAAATTGCATAAACACACACAAACATAATTAACGAGTTAATAACAAAAAGCAATCAGCCAGACAACAAAAGAACCGTGTTTAAAACAGTAACATTCAAGAGCGGAGTAGTTTGTATTCATGGATTTAAAATCAGCTAGTGGTACAATTGTGTTTAATTTTAATGTGTTTTGTAAACTGTTCCAAGTTTTTGCAGCACAAACACCAAAAGCAGTTCCTCCAAATTTAGTGTTTGCACGCGGGACTTTAGCCGATCACTTTAAAGAGTCGAATAATGACTATAGGACCAATTTAATAAGGACGTGATGTATGACGGCAAGTTGCCATTAAAGGCTTTATAAATAAATTACTGTTTTCAGGAGCGTAAATGCCTTTTTACATTGAATGTGTCCTGAATAAACAGCATAAAAATGCAAAAAAAAAATTGCTTGTTGTGATTATGACGGGAGAAGATCGACCTCGGAGCGAATAAAATAAATTTAGTGGGGTGAAGTTACACCACGTATGTGTGGGGGTTTCACTCGTCAACATTTTGAACTAATAAAACTTTAAATTCCATGTTCCTGTCATCTATTATTATATTATTATATTCAGTATCTGTCTGGAGATACCACTAGTGAGTTCAGTTTAGTTTATAGTCTCAAACACACACTGAAGGAAGACAGATGCCTTTTATTCATTGGCTGTGAGGAGGATGGACGGATGTGTCCTCTGGGGTTTACACACACACACACACACACACACACACACACACACACACACACACACACACACACACACACACTAGGGGGGGGGGGGGCTGGGCGCCAGATGAGCGTGGTGATAGAGACAACGAGCAGCGTCCCTCTCCATCTGTCTCACACACAGTAATAGTCACCAGCTGGAGCTACCAGAGAAAGTGTGTGTTTTAATTTGAATATTGAGGATGATTAAGATAATAAAGTTGTGTGTTTGATTCGGACCTAAGAAGGTCAACGGGGTCCCACAGCTCATGTTGGGCTGGAGGACGATTCAAACAAACCCTTTTATTTACTTTTTCTGTGATTTTAAAGATGATAAATCGTACTGTTGATAGATAAGACATCCATGTGTCTCTGAACTCCCGTCTCTTGTGTGTGCAGGACGTGTCCTGTCTGAACCGGGACACCAGTAAGGTGATCGTGGTGGACTGTAAGCGGGAGGCGTTCAGCCTGCAGCCCTTCAACGGCATGGCTCTGAAGAAGTGGGACGGAAACTCAGAGGACCGGACGCTCTACGACCTCGCCAACTTCCTCAAGAGTAAGACGAGACGTTCAGGGTCCATCGGCTCGCTCTTTTCTCTCCTTTGCTTTTAGTAGTTGTTGTTTATTTAGTTTATTTTATTTAGTTTGTACAAAACATCTTCTCTTCTCGCTCATCTGGTCTTTTTATGTACATAAACCCTTTTTATTGTCATGATGAGGTCACGGTGTTAGCTGGAGGCTAACCAAAGGAAAGACTGGAGGCTAACTAACACTAGCAGCGGGCTAAAGCTACACATCATCTAAAATGTCATCTTGCTGTGTTGTTGGTGCCAGAATCCAGATATCACAAACATTTGAGATGACAAACTGTGATTGGAGGCTCTAGAGAGCTACAATATGAGAGAAACGTTTCAGAGATGGAGAGTAAATGTTGATCATATTTAGCCTTCTGCTAACAGCAGCCGTGAGCCGTTGGCTGCTGTATAATTCAGTTTACTGTCATAGAGGAGGAAAGAAAGCAGAAAATATTCACATTTAAGAGTAAAAGATTTGTGCACGAGGTCCAGTTTTCTTGTGATGATCCGTATAACTCAACCTGCTCGTCTTCCTCTCTTGCAGCCATCGCTCTGAGCGGCGTGGACGACGTACGCTCGGTGTTGGAGAACTACGCTCTGGAGGACGACCCCATCGACGCCTTCAAACGCAGACAGGCTCAGCTGGCGCTGGTAGGAGGAGAAATCAAACGCACCCTGGTTCTGTTTAGTTCTGTTTGGTTGTAGTTTGATTTGATTGTGTCTCCGTCTGTCCGTCCGTCCCTCAGGAGGAGGAGCAGCGTCTGGCCGAGCTCTCCCAGCAGAAGAAACAGGGACTCTCTCTCGGCTCCATCGCCTCGCGGTTCTGGCGCTCCAAACAGCAGTGAGCCCCGCCCCCCTCTCAACACGTCCACCAATCACAGCCCGGCTCGCCATCTGCGTGGAGGGGAGGGGCCAGAGGAGAGGAGGGGGGAGGCGGGGGGGAAAGACCTGCTTCCCTGCAACCAATCACGTCTCAGTGGGCGGGAACATTGTCCGTCCTCTGCACCAATGAGAGGCACTTCCTGTTCTTTTGGAGGCGGGACGTCGGCGGCCCCCCTTCCCTTTGGATGTCAGCTGATGCGTATCAAGCTGCTGATTGGTTAAAAAAAGAAAACAAGACACGGAGGATCCGGGTCAGGATAAACTCTTGTTGTTGGCGGTTTGGAGGCTGATCTGATATCAGCGCTGCTATCGCCACTCCAGCTGTGGATCGGCCCCGCCGCTCACAGGATCTGACCTGAGATCAGCAGCGCTCTGTCCCGTACATCCAGAATGTCTATTTAATTTTATTTCCTGTTCCTCTGTGTGTGTCAAACTGGCTGCTGGAGACGATGTTAAAATAATGAATATTGTTTATAAGAAGTAAAGATAAACAGGAAGTAGTTCTCCTGAGAGTTTATTCATCATGTCGGACCGTCGGCGTGTCCGGCGGCGGCGGCGGCGTGGACGGGTGATCGCCTCGGCTTGTGGCCGCGGTGAAGGACTGGACTGATGGAGAAGCGAAGATCCCTCCTCGTCTTTCATTTACACACAAGCATCAGTCTGTTCTGTATTTTTCTTATTGTCGACAAATCCCATAAAAAAAAAAGACTCAAACCAACAACGTGTTAGTCCGTCTCTCATTACTGTCTGACTTCCTGTCTGCAGCTCCAGGCGCATTGGTTCCTCCTGACGACGTACATCTTTAAAAACAGAAATATATAGTTTCTTATATTTAAAAAAAAAGGCTCAATAACTTCCTTAAACACTGTTTTTATCAGACAAACGGGAGGAAATAGTGCATTTGTTTGGGACTATTTTCAGTGGCGGATTGATCTGTATTTAGTTAGGAAACAAACCAACATGCTCTTAATGCTCATTTAATGTTTTTGACCACATTCTTGCAAATTCAGCATCTTTTGACTGGAGTTCCTAATTTGAGAGTATAAAACAGAATATTTGCTAAACATGATTGATTTCCAGTCTTCCCAGTAATATATAAACTATTTTAATTGTTCTTATTGCTGTTTACGATCAGTGGATTTCTTTGCTTTGTTCCCCAGTAAAACTGGATTTTAACTCGTTTAAGATGGTTTTAAAATATTATTCCCCTCAAACTATCCTGTTCTCTACAGGACAAACTAATGTCGAATAATGTTCAATAAATAACTAATTTACTCGTCTTTCTCTGAGTAATTGAGTACTTTAACGTGTAAGATTTTAAGTGTGAAAGTTAAAGCATCATATTAATAATATCACTAGTGTATGGAGCAAAAAAGAAGACCAAATTTAATTAATTGTTTATTTTTTTCCTCCTCAGGTTTACGTCTCCAACCAGCAGATGTTAAAGAAACAGTTTGTGATGAGGTTAAAAAAAAGGAAACACGTGTCGTTCTTCTGTATATTTTCATTAACAGGAAAACAAAAGTTGAAACTGGACCAAACTTCAGGAATCTGGATCCCATTCTGGGATTTAAAGAGAAACCCTGCGGTGCCTTTAGACCTGTAAATCTGTTGTTCTTGTCCCCTCTCGGTTGGACTCCACCCATCTGTGAAGGTGTCGGGACCGTTAACACCTCTCTGGTATGGAACCAGTTCCGGGACCAGAGGGGATTATGGGAAACTGCGAATCTTCTGTTGGCACAAATATATACGAACACCAGACATCGTCTCCACCTGCAGTTCAGTTAAAGTTCAGTTTGACATACAAACAGATTACAGTACAATACTGACGGCAAGGTAAAATAATGTAAACATTATTATTATTATTATTATTATATAAAAATACTTATTTACAAACTTGAAATGCTTTTTAATATTTTTCCTTTTTGTTAGAATAATTAAATATGACAAATTATATAGGATAATTAAGTACTAACAATTTTGTAAAAACTTTTACTATGTCAGGATTTTAAATTCAGCGTAAAGAAGTCAAAAATTTTACTTTGTATTCCATATTTTTGATTTGTTTAAACTTTTTTTAAGTTCCCTTAGTTTTTACTTTGTATCCCATGTTTGTTTTTTTTATTTATTCAAATTTTTACATTTTACAATTTTTACTTAGTATCATGTATTTTTCTTATTTAAACTTTTTTAAGTTGCCTTAGTTTTACTTTTTTACGCATCCCGTATTTTTGATTTATTTAAACTTTTTTTTAACTTTCCGTTTTTTTACTTTGCATCCCGTGCTTTTTATTTATTCAACTTTTTACAGTTCACATTTTTACTTTTTATCCTGTATTTTTTTTTTATGTATTTAAACTTTTTTTTTAAGTTGCATTAGTTTTTACTTTGCATTCCATAACTTTTGCCTTCGTTTTTTGTTTTTTTTTACTTTATATCCCATTTTTTTATTGATTCTAATTTTTACAGTCAACATTTCTACTTTTATTCCGTATTTGTGATTTATTTAAACCTTTTACAAAGTTGTCTTAGTTTAACTTTAAATTTCATCATTTTAACTCCAGTCAGATATTTTTTTGACTTTGTTTTTTTCATATTTTTGACTGTTTTGTTAGTTTTACTTTTTGTCTCGTAATTTTGATTTCACATGTCAAAAATTCAGCTTTTTATCTCCATAATTTTGACTTGGAAGAAGTCAGGATTTAAGACTTTGAAGGTCATAATTTGACTCATAAAATCTCCCATTTTTGATTCGCCTTGAGTATTTTTTATCAGTGAAATCTGGAGAGGACGCTGTCCACGTCATGATGTCACTGAGGATGTTGGAGGTATAACTGCAGTCAGAGGTTAGCAGCTACTGTGAACGTCTACATACTGTGTAGTAGTGTCAGGGGGACGTGAAGGGTCAGAGGTCACAGCATGAGGAGCTGTTGACCAGCTCAGATGTCCCTCTGCTGTTTAATCAAGGCTAAAGAGTCCCATGAGGACGTCCTGGATAAATAATAAATATATTAATATTCACCAAAGTTCAAACACAAAGAGTCCTGCTAAACTCTTTATTGGAAATATAAATAAACTGTATTTTGGAAACAGAACAGAGAGGAATCTGTCTGCAGTCAGATCTGTGGACCGATTAAAGGTTTAAAACAAACAGATTAAAGGTTGAATCTTCTTTATTTATCCAGAGAGTCGGAGGAGAAGCAGCTCAGGAGGGTTTCCAGCTGTGTCCGGAGGAGTTTATGGAGGCTGATCCAGCTCCAAGATTAACAGTTTAATGCTGCTGTTTATTTACAGATTAGAAAGTCAGACGACTGACGGAGATCTCACACTCTGGATCAAATAAAAGATTATTAGTTTAGCAGTAAAACTTTAAGAGATAACTTCTGATTACTGTGAAGAAAAACTTCTTAAACACTGAAATATTATCAGTGTTTCTGTTGTTTTTTTTTCCTTCCTGCCAAAGAGTTGAAAGGCTGGTGGCTGCAATAGTGGACATAGATCACACCTACCTGCTAAATCTCCTAATCCCCCCCCCCCAACCCCCCCCCCCCCTCCTCAACGGACACACGACCACGTGCCAAAATCCTTAATGATGCCCGAGGCTGTTTGTGTGTGTGTGCGCGTGTGTTGATGGTAGTTTGGGAATTAAACAGAATTATAAACATCATCATCTAAACTCTGTCAGTGTGAAGCTAACGGCTATTTATTCAGACAGGAGGAGGAGGAGGAGGAGGAGGAAGAAGAAGAAGAAGAAGAAGAAGAAGAAGAAGTGAAGAGGAGGAGGAAGAAGAAGAAGAAGAAGTGAAGAGGAGGAGGAAGAAGAAGAAGAAGAAGTGAAGAGGAGGAGGAAGAAGAAGAAGAAGGGAGGAGGAGGAGGAAGAAGAAGAAGAAGAAGAAGTGAAGAGGAGAAGTGAAGAGGAGAAGTGAAGAGGAGAAGGAAGGTGAAGAAGAGGAAGTGAAGAGGAGGAGGAAGAAGAAGAAGAAGTGAAGAGGAGGAGGAGGAGGAAGAAGAAGAAGAAGAAGTGAAGAGGAGAAAGAAGAAGTGAAGAGGAGGAGGAGGAAGAAGAAGAAGAAGAAGTGAAGAGGAGAAAGAAGAAGAAGTGAAGAGGAGGATGAGGAAGAAGAAGAAGAAGAAGTGAAGAGGAGAAAGAAGAAGAAGTGAAGAAGAAGTGAAGAAGAAGAAGAAGAAGAAGAAGAAGAAGAAGAAGTGAAGAAGAAGAAGTGAAGAGGAGGAAGACGAAGAAGAAGAAGTGAGGAGGATGAGGAAGAAGAAGAAGAAGAAGAAGTGAAGAGGAGGAGGAGGAGGAAGAAGAAGAAGTGAAGAGGAGGAAGAAGAAGAAGAAGAACAAGAAGAAGAAGAAGTGAGAAGGCTTTAAATAGACTCAGTATTCTATATTTACATATTTAGGCTGATTATTAATTAATTATGATGAATGAAGCTGTGACTGAGACACATGACTGTATTTATGGTGAGGAGGAAGAGGAGGAGGAGGAGGAAGAAGAGGAGGAATGAATGAAGCTGTGACTGAGAGCTCCACCTGACTGTATTTATGTGGTTGAAATGTTTAATAACTTCCTCGACTTCCAGCTCAGAGCTGATATTATCCTTCTGTTAGCAGTTCACATATTATTATTATTTAAGATGCGGTTGATCTCCTCTCTGTTTTCGGGTCTCAGTTAAATCTACCTGTGGTGTCCTCTGTGTTCCCTCTGAAGGTGTGAAGGTGTGAACGGTGCAGCAGCCTGCAGCTTTATGACTCACCATTTGTCTCCAGCAGCTCAGAGATGTTAACAGACTGAAAACTGTCACCTTCAGGATGAACTGAACCTCCTGCTGCTGCCAGCACCAGGCATGTGTTTCACTCACTAATACCTACAGTAAGAGTTATAGTTTAATGTCTATTTAACTTCAGTAAATGTCTGTAAAATCTATATTCATCTAAAATACATGTTTATTTATTTATATGTTAAATTTACAGGTAATAATAAATCTCAAGGTGCTTCTCACAAAGGGTAAAACAATCACAATATAATGAATGTGAAGACAATTTACACAAGAAACATGAGATTAAAAGCGTCAAATTATAGACAAAATATTTCCTGACACAAGTTAAAAGTAACTAAAATTACTATAAAATGATAGTAAATATTTAATAGCTAAGCTAAGAGGAAGAGGTGAGATTTAAGATTAAAAAAAACAGTTACAAGTAAAAGTCATGCCGTCAAGATATAATATAAATAAATAAATGTGAAGTATTAGCAACAAAATGTGCATTAAATACGAAAAATAAAAAGAAATTATGCAGAAAAGGGTGTTTTATCATGCAATTATTATTAACAATGCAACAACTTGTAGCTGGAGGCCAAGAGGTCATTTTAAATAATTTATACTGGCAAATATTATATATAGTATTTTTATTTTTTATTAAAAGCCGAACCAGGAACAAGGTCTGCTAATTAGCTACGGCTAGAAGCATCGGTTGCACTTTCATTAAGTGTAACAATGCCTACATGTATTGTCCCTGTCAAATAAATAAATAGATTAATAAAGAAAAAGATAAATAAATAAATAGACAAATAAATAGATAAATAAATAGATAGATAGATAAATAAATAGATAATAAAATAAATAAATATATAAATAGATAGATAGATAAATAAATAGATAAATATATAAACAAATAGATAAATAAATGAATAGATAAATAAATAAATTGATATATAAATAAATAGATAAATAAATAAATAGATAAATAAATAGATAGATAAATGAATAGATAAATATATAAACAAATAAATAAATAAACAAATAAATAAATACATATTTATAATAGAGTGAAGCTTTGTAAGATCAGTATTCATCTATAAAATTAATAAAGTTCTTTGCCTTTCTGTGAATGAACCCGAGCAGCCAATCAGCTTTCACCTTCTGTCTCCTCAGGTGAGAGGGGGCGGGGCTAAGACGAGCCGTGATTGACAGCTAAAAGGTTTGTTATGCATTCAGATGTTTATTGGTTACAGTCAGGACTCCTCTTCCTCCTCCTCCTCTTCCTCATGATGATGAAGACCATTTGTTTGTGCGCATGTGTGTTCAGGTGTCAGTCTTCACACCTGTACGAGGTCTCGCTCTGTTCACACCTGTATGAGGTCTCGCTCTCTTCACACCTCAGGAGACTTTCCCACGGCTCTCTCCTCTCACCTTCCTCCTCCTCCTCCTCCTCACCGGCCACGCGCCATGTGTCTTCTCACCTCAACAAAAGCTCGTGCCGCCTCTTTTCGGACCATTTGGGCACGTGCGGGAGGAGGAAGGGGGGGGGGGGGAGGGGGGATCGATAAGCAGATGGCGCGCGATCGAATATGTGCATATTGTCGGCTGATGGCGGCGATGCTTCCTGGTGTTGCGTGCACGCGTCTCCCTCGTGCTCTCTGCACGTGCTGAGCAGGTATCAGCAGAGCTGTTATTATGATGATGGGGCGCGTGCGTCACGTTAATGATCATTAATATTAATCAAATAATAAAAGCGATTTGTTTGAGCTGCAGCTGCTGACAGGTAAAGAAACAGATGTTGAATATGAACATAAACTAAACTAGTGTTTCCATCTCAGAATAAAGGAAATAAACTTGTTTTTAATGTTTATGTCTATGAACTTTATACTTTATACACATGTCGAATTAGCAACAGAGTAAAATGAAAATACAATATATAAAAGTACTTTTTCTTGGACATAGAGTTATGAAGATAATACAAGATAAATCTTTATAATATAAGATACGTCTAATAAATATTTAAATATAATATATATAAATATAAGATAATATAAGATAAATCTTTATAATATAAGATAAATATAATGCATATAAATATAAGATAATATAAATCTAATAAATATATAATATATATACATATATAAATATAAGATAAATCTTTATAATATAAGATAAATATATTAATATAATTAATATCTTTATTGATCTCTAAAAATATAAATAAAGATATTCAGAGAGGTAAAATAAATAAATAGAAGTAAATAAAAATAAGAAAAGAATAGAAATATATAGTATTTCTATTCTTTTCTTATTTTTATTTTCTATCTATAGATATAGATAGAAAAACTATAAAAGTGCAATTGGAATGTAGTTACAAAGTATTATATAAATATATATAGAGTAATATGATCCCATGTACTATAGCAGAACACCTGTGAGGTAGAAACACTGCTGCTGCTGTTTGTCTCGCGGATGTTTGGGCGCGAGGACAACTTTCATTCATTGTTTATATTGTTTACGGTCCGCGTGCGGCTTTATATCATATTATTATTCATCTCTGTGCTGCTTTTGTCTCGAGCCGCCAGAGACACACACACACACACACACACACACACACACACACACACACACACACACACATACACACACACACGTCTGGATACAAACACGAGGACAAAAGGAGGCGCGCGTGCGTGTGAGAGAGAGAGAGAGAAGCGTGCCTCGTGCCGTGGGTGGGGTTTGGATGGAGATGGGGGGGGGGGGGGTAAAGTCAGGGACAACGGAGGCACGCGCTGCCCTCATTACAATGACAATAGAGGGCGAGGTGGGTCGCGAGCGCCAAAAAAAAAAAAAAAAAGCAACAGTTTGTTAGCATGTATAACAACCCCCCCCCCCCACCAACACGCACACACACACACCTGGTTTACCTGCGTCCTTACATACTGTTAGAGAGTCACGTGACTCAGTGTAACAGAGACCAGCCGGAGGAAAGGAACTGGATTTATTTAATTACAATTAACTAAATTTATATTAAGATTACTTATTATTATTAATATTATTATTATTAGTAGTAGTAGTGTAAATACAAATGTAAAGTGTAGTGCAGTAGTAGTGATGTATTATGACAAATCAAAGTACACATTATACTAATTCTGATACTATATATTGTATTATTGATGAAAAAAAAAAAAAAATTGTAAATAACCAAAAGCAAAACGATAAAATAAAAAAATAAAATAAAATAAAAATAAATAAATAAGAATACAAAAAAACAGCAAACACATTATGGTAATTTTGTTACTATATGTTATATAATTGATGCATTAACTTAGTATCATATACTACTATTAGTATTAAAGCTTGTAGATGTAGCAGATTTTAGACTTAATGTACTGTTGAGTAGTTTAATCTAAATCAGTTCATCATATTTAATAAATAGTGGAGTAAAAAGTACATTATGTCTCTGAAATGTGGGCTAGTAGAAGTATAAAGTATATGGAAATACTCCAGTAAAGTACAAGTACCTCAGTGTTGCAGTGAGATTTGAATTAACTTTATTAATGTGTTCACAGTGAACAGAGACAGTCTGAGAATGAGCTTCATGTTAATGACATCACAGCTACACGCCCTGAAGGAGGGGGGGGGGGGGGGTGGGTCATTATCATACAGCTGGGACCCCCCCAACACACACACACACACACACACACACACACACACACACTTAAAAATGTATCTCCAGATCTCCTCTCTGAAGAGCGATAATTGACCGCGTGTGTTTAGGCGTTAACAAAAACCTGTGTGTGTGTGTGTGTGTGTGTAGTATAGTGTAGTTTAGGTAGGCGTACCCCCCCCCCCTTCCCCCCCTCCTGAGACAGCACGCGACATGAGGAGGAGAAAAGAAAGTGTGTTTGACAGACAGACTTCTATAATCTAATAACTTTGTAATGTTCCTTTAATTTTCTAATAATATGAACTTTACACTGATGTTAAGTTACAGTGACGTGTTTGCACTTTGTTTTCAGGTTGTAGCGGCTCAGATTTTAAAGCTGGAGTGAAGATCCTGGTATCATATGAAACTAAAAAAACCTGATGAATCCATCGGTACCAACCATGTTATACTTGCTTGTAGTGAAGGAGGTTAAATAACGCTCCAAAGTTATATTTTGGTGAGAAAAACCTGTCCATTTCCAAAGGGGTCCCTTGACCTCTGACCTCCAGTTATATGAATGTAAATGGGTTCTATGGGTACCCACGAGTCTCCCCTTTACAGACATGCCCACTTTATGATAATCACATGCAGTTAAATACACTATAGTGATCGTACAGTGCGTGCGTGCGCGCGTGTGCGTGTGCGTGTGTGTGTGCGTGTGTGTGTGTGTGTGTGTGTGTGTGTGTGCGTGCGTGTGTGTGTGTGTGTGCGTGCGTGTGTGTGTGTGTGTGTGTGTGCGTGTGCGTGTGCGTGTGCGTGTGCGTGTGCGTGTGTCAGCAGTAAAAGGAGCGTTTGGCCGCTCAGTCTGCTGCTGTCGCCTGACAGTTTGTTCTATTGCCCCGCTGTAACTTAACTGTCCCGTCGGTGCCCCCCCCCCCCCCCCAACCACACACACACACACACACACACACACACACACACACACCCCTCCCTCCTCCCACCATGCATGAAGACTCCTTGGTACTCCACGCTGCAAAAAACACCGCTCACTCCTGACTTTAGCTCACATTAGATAGATAGATAGTTTTCACAAATTTTACTGTTATTTTTCATATATTTTTTCTCATATTTCTGAATAGTCTTTTACTGTTTTTTTGCGATATTTTTAAGAAAAATTTACCATATTTTTCAGACATTTTTCACGTATTTTTCGGATATTTTTTTTTTCTATTTCTTCACATATTTTATTAATAATTTTCGTACATTTTTCAGATGTTTTTCTCATATTTCTGAATGATCTTTTACTGATATTTTTCTTTGATTATTTTTTTCAGAGAACTTTCACATTTTTCAAAAAATCTTCACGTATTTTTGGGATATTTTTCGCGTATTTTTGGGATATTTGTTAACTATTTTTTCACATATATTTAAACTATTTTTTCACATATTTTATTGATAATTTTCCTAACACCGCTCACTCCTGACTTTAGCTCACATTAGATAGATAGATAGTATTCACAAATTTTACTGTCATTTTTCAGATATTTTTCTCATAATTCTGAATGATCTTTTACTGTTTTGGATATTTTTCAGAAGATTTTCTCATATTTTTCTGATATTTTTTCACATATTTTATCAATAATTTTCGTACATTTTTCTGATATTTTCTCTCATATTTCTGAATGGTCTCTTACTGTTATTTTGCGATATTTTTCAGAAATGTTCCCATTTTTTTCAGACATTTTCACGTATTCTTCGCTTATTTCTCGGTTAATTTTTATTATTATTATTTCACATATTTTATTAATAATTTTCGTGCATTTTTTCAGATATTTTTCTCATATATCTGAATGGTCTTTCATGCTTTTGGATAGATAGATAAACAGTAGATAGATATGCAGGAGAGATTTCCTGTATTTGATCCATAACAGGATGAAAATCTTCTCACAGAGACTTCAGACTGGCTGCAGAAAATACATGTTACATATCTTTTTTTGCAGAAATTAAAAGTCAAACTGCAGAAACAGTGACATAACTTTGGCGAAGCAGCTTCACAGCAGCTTCACGGTTCATGTCTGCCTGGAAAGATACCAAACAGTCAAATAAAAGTTTAAACTGGTGTCATCAGCGCTGATGGGAATCTGCTGCACCTGGTTTGTAGTTAAATCTCAGGTGTGGCTCCTGTTCGACAGGAAGTTCCTCTCGTTCGATTTACGGAGAGATTAAGGAAAGTTTCGCTTTGAATGAACCGAGTTCAGCGCGTTTCTCAGCAGAGGAGGAGGAGGAGGAGGACTTCCTTCACATATTTTTTACAGCGCCCCCTCCTCCTCCCCCCTCCCCCCCCTCCCTCCTCCTCCTCGGTATAAAGCGGAGGTGTAACCGCAGCTGTTACAGTCCAGAGTTCAGCACCGAGCGGATTTTTACTCCCGTTTCTTTTCTTTTCCTCCATCCAGCCCGCTGCGCTGCGCTGAGACGCGCACTGACTGATCCTCTCATCTCCATTTTTTATTTCCTCCCGGAGCGTTTTTTTTAATTCCTCCAACTGACGCGCTCTGTTTCCTTTGGACACGTTTGGATTTTACGCACACATCCACCCATCGGACCTCCGGAGCTTTGTGCGCTGGACGCTCCGTGCCGACACGTCATGGCGCGGTTGTTGCTGTCTTGTCTCGTGCTGTTTGTATCGGCGCAGACGGTGAGTAGCACTGACAGCACGCGCACAGGAGCTCAGCTCGTGCTTTCCACCTTTGATTTCCCTGCTTTTTTGTTTGTTTGTGGGGACGCGGGGAGGTTTGGAGACGTGCGCTTTTACGCGCAGCGCGCTGAGCTCCTTTTGCAGTTTTACTTCATTTCAGCGGGACCTGACCTACTTATATTTTAATGTCACACATTTATGCATACATAACTGGTAAATGATGCAGTGCAGAGAAGTCACAAATATCATCAATGTCTGCAGAAATAAAATGAGAAAAAGTTCATTTTAGAACGTTTTCCAGCTTGTTTGTGCATTCTCTTTTAAATCTACACATTATTTTCTTGTTTTAGGTGATATTTTATTTTAACCCTCAGTATGTGACCCTTCTCTTCCCACATAAATGTCTTGTATCAGGTGATATTTTATTCTGACCCTCCTCCCCCCCCCTCAGGCTCTCTCCTCCGGGGTCTTCGAGCTGAAGATCGACTCCTTCACCAGCTCCCGCGGCGTCTGTCGCTTCCAGTCCCGGGAGTGCCAGATATTTTTCCGCGTGTGCCTCAAGCACTCGCAGGACGTTATCGACCCGGAGCCGCCGTGCACGTACGGCACCGCGCTCACAGAGATCTTCGGCGCGGACTCCAACTCCATCTCCGGGAGCGCGCCCATCAGGGTGCTGTTTCACTTCAAGTGGCCGGTAGGTGACGAAAATCACACGAGTTGTCTTCAAAAGTCTCTCCAGTAATCTGCAGGTCTCACATTATAACATCTCTATTCAACAGTTAAGAGCCTTTGGTTTCCAGCTTCTTCACTTTCTATACGCATGAATAATTTAGGAACCATAAAAACCAAACAATCATTGACTATCCTGCAGGACTAAATGTGTGCATGTGTGATCATTGATTCCATGATACACCTGGTCTTTAATGGATCCTCTCTGACTCGTTTCAGGGGACTTTCTCTCTGATTATTGAAGCCTGGAACGCGGAGTCTTCAGGACTGGAGTCTACAGGTAAACTGCTGCAGTGCTGCTGCTGCTGCTGCAGTGCTGCTGCTTCACCGCCAGGCGGAGACAGCGGCGCTGTTTCCCTCTGAAAACACAGACTAGAGAGGAGAGTGGTTGATTAGTTGTGAAAGTAAATCCTGTTACATGTGTGTTTAGATTTAGATATCTGTAAATATTGATTTAGATTTTAACACACTAGAAGTCTCTGTTTCCTGCTGGGAAGTTAATATACTTGGAGTAGCCGATCATATGGATGGCGTTCTCATCCCAACTCGTCACCGCTTTGTCACGGCCCCTATTGGCGTCAGCAAAACCACTATAGTTAGGTTTAGGAAAGAACATCATGGTTGGGCCTAAAACGGCTACGTATGTTCAGTGAAAATGACGCTGAACGTTGTGAACACGAATGATCAGCTGATTGTAACGTGATGCACGGGACACGAACAGAAGTCTCCTGGATGAAAACATTGTGTTTGTTGGACCCATTCGCCCGGTGTGTCTCTTTAAACTACGTCACCACACTGATTGGGTTTACATTATAGTTAAAGGAACGCCTGGTGGTTTTATACCGGCGGTAAAGGGTGCTTTATGCGGCGGTACTGAACGCTGACGGGAATGAGAACGGGCTGGGATGTCACAGGAGATAAAAGTGCAATCAGCTCTCTGGAAAGTCATTAAAGTCAAACATAAACTCCCCACAGGAAGACGAGAGAAAGATTTTTATTTAACACATTTCCAGGATGTTAATTCCTCAGTTCCTCCATCTCTTCATCCAGAGAACCAGAACAACCTCATCAGCCGGCTGGCGACCCGCCGCAGGCTGACGGTCGGGGAGGATTGGTCACAGGACGTGCACTTTGGCAACCAGAGCGAGCTGCGCTACTCCTACCACGTGCTGTGCAACGAGAACTACCACGGCGAGGCTTGCTCCGCCTACTGCCGGCCCCGAAACGACACCTTCGGCCACTACATCTGCGACGACGACGGGACCCGGCGCTGCCTGGACGGCTGGAGGGGCGAGTACTGCTCTGACCGTGAGTGTTCACGCTGACTGGAACCAAACTGTGTCAAATCACTGCTGCTTTAACGCTGACTAGTTCTGGTGCTTTTTCAACATCTCAATGAGATAAAAAGAATAAACTAATAAAGTAAATAAGATAAAACATGCAACAAAAAAAACACCAGAATGCTCCTTTAAGGCTTCATTATGTTGCTTTAATATTATATGAGGGGTTTAATTTGTGTCTTCGCCTCCAAATAGTGAACTTAAAGTCAGATGTCTGTAAGGTGGGTGAACTACTAGGTAGAGATGGGTATACTCTCCTATGTATTCATATGGCTTTTAGGCTGAACCACCGGAAAAAGAGGAGGTTATTCTCCGTATACCTGCGTTCACCCTCCACTACACCACTGCTTTAAGTGACTGCACGATGCTGAAAAGTATTTTTAATATTCCTGTAGGGACACACAGTTTGTCTGCAGAGCTCAGCAATGATTTTGTTGAGACTTACATGTTTTAATGTGTTTTTATTTCTAATCTTGATGTTTGTACACATTAAAGTTTTGAGGAGGGTTTCATGAAAAGTTGAGTTAATAAACCACCAAAATTGGCTGTAAAATGTTTTCTTTTTTAACAGTAGTACGATCTCCTACTCCTCTCCTCTCCCTCCCTTTTTATTCTAACGTTTCTTCAGATTGGGAGGGAGGGAGGAGGAGGTGGGGGGGGGCTGGGTAAAGAATAGGACCCTTGGCGCTTCATTTTTTTGTCCAGCGGCCTTGAATTGTTAAGTCAAGCAGTTGTCAACGCCATCGCCGGCCGTGGAGGACAAAAAAAAAAAAGATCTTAGAGCTTCTGTTGTTTCCAGAGTGTGTGTGTGTGTGTGTGTGTGTGTATGTGTGTGTGTGTGTGTGTGTCTGTTTGTGTGTGTGTGTGTGTGAGTGTGGCCCCCGGTCGGCCCCCGGCTCGCCCGTTTTAACAGGGACACGCGCTGCAGCTTAATGTGCGCTGCCTTGCGTGAAAAGAGACGGCATGTGTTGCTTTTGTTGTGTGAGCCAGCTGCTTCATCCACTACTTAACAAGCACTTGTAGTGTGTGTGTGTGTGTGTGTGTGTGTGTGTGTGTGTGTGTGTGCGTGTGTGTGAGGCCCTGAGAGGGGAGGAGGAGGAGGAGGAGGGGGAGGAGGGGGGGGGGTTGTTTTGTGATTGAGCGAAAAACATGCACTCATAGTAATATTATCTCCCCCCTTTCTCCCTTTCCCTCTCTTCCTTTGCCTCCCCTCCCCTTCTCCTCCCTCTCCTCCTCCCATCAGCCATCTGTGCGGCGGGCTGCAGCGAGCAGCGCGGCTTCTGCGAGTCTCCCGGGGAGTGCGTGTGCCGTCAGGGCTGGCAGGGCGGGCGCTGCGACGAGTGCGCCCGCCACCCCGGCTGCCTGCACGGGACCTGCCAGCAGCCGTGGCAGTGCAACTGCAAGGAGGGATGGGGGGGCCTTTACTGCGACCAAGGTGGGTCGCTGCCGGGCTGCTCACCGGAAACACACAACTGTTGCAGGTTTTAGGACACAAAAGAAGCATTTTAGAAGTTTAAAACACAAACACATTATGACTAAACGTTGTTTAGATAGATAGATAGATAGCAATTTATTTATCCCCGAGGGGAAATTTCCGTATCACAGCAGCACAGATTCTAACAAAAAACAGTTCATAAAATAAAATAAGAATAGAAATAAGAATTAGAATATGAATAAGAATCGGACAGGGCATACAATAAATAAGAATACAAAATATCCAAGGGATAACAACACTAGTAAAATTATGTTATAAGGGTAAATAAAAAGTAAATTTACTGAGGCTGTCAAAGCTGTCGACTTCCTAACCAGCCTTTAAAACCATCACATCAGACTCCACATGTTGTGTGGTCGGTTCTCATAATTGGGCTTTAGCTGTGGTTGCAGATGACGTTAATTAATATTCATTAAAATGCTAATTAGAGGGTTGATGACAGCCTAAAAGTGGCTGTGAAAGTAAAGCTCCTGTGCAGCTAAACAAAATCACCAAACAAAGAGTCATCTATTTACATGGAGGCTTGCGTTTTCAACAATGACCAAATAAAACACTAAAAAATGTAAGATTAGAGTGTAATGAACAGTAAATGAATAAAATAAAATGGTAAAATAGCACATTTATCTCGCCTATAAGCAAAAAACAGTACACCATACCAGCAGAAGGAGCAAAGCTTTGAAATAAAGATAAAATTTCTTAAAAGTAATGTACAAGTTGACAGCAGATGGTTAGGTCACTCTGCTCCGCACAGGACCATCAGATTTTATAACGTCTCCCGGGTTCATTTTCTGTTTATTTCTATAAAAATCAACTCGCGGAGACGTGAAAAACCTGCGGCAGATGGATTCTCCATCACAGTCGGCGTCATGTCTTCATAGATAAATGTCCCTATCGTGTGATAATGTTGATGAATTTGTGGACTGAGAAGTAAAATCTGTGTGACATTATTAATCCAAAAAAAGGACTCAAAATTCACGTTACCGTTATCACATATTTATTAATCTTTTATCTTCTGTTCATCTACATAGTTGCATGAGCACAACGTTATTTATCAGCCGACTCTCAGTTCTCAGTAGTCGGAGCTTCTCTCCAGCACATAAACTGTTACAACTCCATGAGAACGTTTAAAATGTCAGAACAACTAGTTTAAAATCTCTGCAAGTTGTTTTACAAACAGCTGTGAAATGAAGTGAAACTAAAGGCTTCTTAGAAGGAATACAACAATGAAATATAATAATAATATATTAATGTATTAAATGACCTAGAAAAGGGCAGAATGATCCTTTAAGTCGTTTTCCAACACGACGATGACATTACGATAGTTTCTGTTTAATCTGTGAACTACTTATTAACTTGTTTTTATTCGCAAATATTGCAATAGTGTTGTTTGATTCATCTGCAGGGGTGCACTGCAGGTTTATTATTATATTACGGCAATTATATTTGACAGATAAATGAAGGACAGTAATGGCAAGATAAACAGATCACAAGTAAAGCACAGTAGTGAGTGAAGTGTCAGATAAAAACATCTTGTACAAGCTATAGTGGCACCTGTGCAGCTTTAGATTGTTTACAGAATAGAAAGTGTTGTTAATATTATGGTTTAAACATATAAAATACATGTTTATAGATTATATAATTGTATTGTTGTTGCAGGTTTCACTTTAATATAAAGTGGTTTATCGTCTGCATACGAGCGAATAAGAAACAAAAGTTTCCCAAAACCAACACGATCTAGTTCACTTCACATTTGTTCAACAAACAGGTTGTTAAGGTGTAAAACTAGCCTCAAAAGCTAAATAAAAATGCCAATTAATCCCTAGCCATATTGTTGTATAGATATTTAATGATTGTCATGTTCTGCAGCACCATATCCACGCCTGTCAGGATGTTTGAATTGGTGATAGTTTCTCTAGAAATAGCCGAATATGTGAAACCCCAGAGATTTAAAATGCCTCCTAAGTAATGCCAAGAAACCATCACAGATGTTACTTTTCTTTAGTATTAAAATAAGCTATGTGGAGGTGAGAGTAGAAGACACTAAAGAACTGCTAATTGTTTTAAAATTGATTCATGTTCACTTATTAGTTTGAGTTGGTTGATGTTTAAGATGGTAGAGAGGGGACGTCTGGAGCTGGAAATCTGGGAACCAAGACCAGAAATATGTCTGGAAACACACCAACATTTGTCCATCGAAGCTGGACAACAAGGGAAGGGAGAACTTTAGATATTCAAAGATTTGGGAAGAAATTGCAGAATTTGTTTGCAAAGTATACAGGTAAAAAGCTTTAGTAGTGGAGTATCTGCAGCACAAACATCTCATCACCTGTCTGCAGCTGTTATTTGGCAGTTTCACACACATTTACCTTATTTGACTCTCTATCTCTATCTGAGTTCTCAAACCTCAAAACAAATCTGAGATGTTTTACAAAACTTGCAACAAACTCCCTCCTTTCCTTGCGAAAATCTCATTGTCATTTCTTGAGAATACTGTATACAATATTATAGTTTTCTAATCAGTTAGTAAAAGTATTCCTATTAACGTTTTGGTCTACGTACCAGCTTTGTTCATCGTTCTGTAGAAGATAAGATATCAACGTTATGCAAGAAACTTTTGGCAATAATTTGAATGTATCACCATCCAGTGGCATGAACATGATCTACTGTTTGACCTCCTACTTTAATGCCAAGCAAAAGGCTTCTTTCTGAAAGAATTTCAAAGAGGAGTGAAGTCTCCCAAAAGTAGGATTACATAGGAAGACCTGTTCATGTTTATCTCCATAACTTCATAAGTTTAGTTTTTACATGAAAATCAAATCAAATCTTAATGAAACCATGAAAAGTCAGACGTCAGTTAGTTCATTAACCTAACCTCTCTGTTACTCTCCTCATCCATCCTAACCTCCAGACCTGAACTACTGCACCAACCACAAGCCGTGCCAGAACGAGGCTTCGTGCACCAACACCGGTCAGGGCAGCTACACCTGCACCTGCCGGCCCGGTTTCACCGGCAAGAACTGCGAGATCGAGACCAACGAGTGCAACAGCAACCCCTGCAAGAACGGCGGCAGCTGCAAAGTAAGTCAGCGCACCGGATCCGACATCTTCACTCAGATCAAGAAGGTTTTGTTGAATCAGCCTACAATTCATCATTTAGCAAATAGCTTTTTTTTCACGGAGTCCTTCAGAAAGTCTCCAGCACGATTAATAGGTAACTAACAAAGATACTTCCCTGTGTTCTCCTCCCATCTTTCCTCCAGGATTTGGAGAACGATTATTCGTGCGAGTGCCCTCAGGGCTTCTACGGGAAGAACTGCGAGATCAGCGCCATGACGTGCGCAGACGGGCCGTGTTTTAACGAAGGAACCTGCGAAGAGAGCGTCGGCGGCGGGTACAGCTGCCACTGCCCGTCCGGGTACACGGGCTCCAACTGCGAGAAGAGGATGGACCGATGCAGCAGCAACCCCTGCACTAACGGTACGGACCACCTGTAACCCGCTTCATTTACTTTAACACCCTGAAATGATTTTACAACCACAATAATCAGATTTCTACTCAATTTAACAGTTTGATATAAGTAAAGTTTTTTTTTGGTGGTTAGTATTTTGTTGTCTGGTTGATGTAGTTGGTGGATTCAACATCAGTTTAACCTCCTGCCAGGATCACTGGCTTCAGAGTTTATTACAGATAAGTGAACACTCAAAGAAGCTTTATTAGCTCGTAAAACTCAGGTGTGCTGGTTGTGATGATGGAGCCGCAGATTAGATTTTTTTTTATCACTTTTGCAACACAAAAGTGTCGCCATGAATCAGCCGCACCAAATTCCCAAAGCTATCACTAGTCGTGTCCGTTGAAAAATATTGATATTCGTTACCTCGGGGGAAAAATTGACACAATATTGAGGGCGTCAAATTTTCTATTTTTATTAAAAGATAAATAGCGGTGTGTCAGAGAGCAGAAAGCACAGTTGGTATCAGTGTATCAATACCGCAGAAAATGAGAATTGAAACAGTTTCGAATATTCAGCATTGATAGTTTTGACAACTCTAGTCTGGAAGTAAATCTGTGACATCATTTCCTGCGTCTTATATGTTTGTCAAAGAGGCCAGCATATAGCTGATCTGATCCTGTGCTCACTGGACTTATCTGATGCTGCGTGGTTAAAAAAAGAATAAAAACACGCAGCGTATTATCTGAAGGATTTCAAAAACATCTTTTTTTGGGACAGTCCTGTCAGTACTTGCCAGCTTGGTTACATTTTTACAGAAGCCACAAAACAACAACCAAGCTTTTGATTTGTGAGTTTAAGAAAGAAACACAAGTTGCAGAGCTGAATGGAGGCGGCTGATACGACTCCGTGATAGTCGGTGGAAGTTCAGACTTGCAGGCGGCCGGCGTTCAACCACTTCCTGTAATCAGTTTCAGCCTCCATCTCCGGCGAAGAGGCTCCAGATATCGATGCATCTTAAGAATCTTGGCTTTTTGCCTCGTGGCTGCGTCGCAGATGGTTGTTCACAGGATGTTCAGTCCATGGACACGAGGATTAGATATTGTTTTTTTTGTTTCTGTAGCTATAAACAGCAGGTGGAATCACAGAGTACAGCAGCGAGATATGAAGGTGAATTATTGTGTTTTTAGAAGCTGCACGCTACTCAAATCAGACTGGTATTTATAGTGTTTGTATAGTTATAAGTGCTTATGTATACAAGAAGCTGTTTAAACTTATATGATAGATTAAGAGCTCATTATCATTATCTCAGCAGCAGCAAACTTGCCAAGCAGGTCAAGTGTCTTGCTGCTACTGCTGATAGGATGATCTAATCATTAATCTGCTTGAGCTACAGCTGAGAGCCTTGTTGTGCAGTTAACTTCATTTCTACTCAGTCGAGGCAAAAGAATATATGCAGTGCAATTTTCACACACTTTTTGTCTGGTAGTTAATCTGTTTGTAGATCTAAACCGACTGGATCCACCTGCTGCAGGTTCACAGTTCGTCAAGCATACCAATGTGTACTACCTGATACTTTGCACCATCCTGTTTTTGTGAAACTACCTGCAACCCTTTAGTGTGCGACCTCTATTAGCTCTATCAGCTGTGTGACGACCTCGGCTGAACGCCTGTATATCATGATGGGTTCATTATCAGTCAGTTAATCATTTATTAATTTACCCCAGTTCATCCAGTATCAATATATATCAAAGTATTTACAAGAACGAGCTGGTATAATGATTAAATGATGCAAAAGGTTATAGTCAAAGGGAACAAGCAGAAGATTGTAAATCTTCACAAACTATTTCATTACAGTAAAACTTGTTTGTTCTTATTGTTTCTAAAATAACAGAGGGTGCAGTTGTCTTTCTTAAGAGTCTAAAATAAGTTCTTACTTAGAACACCCCAGAATATTTGTCTCTATTGGTTTTCAAGTTTGCAATAAGCACCATTCGATCCTAAATGAGCTTCATCAGATTCAGTGAGCTGGTGTTGTCAGGGGGGGAAGCACAGATGTACAGTTGTGTGTCATCTGCATAAAGAAATTTACATTTACCCCATATTTCCCGGTGACATTATAACAAGAGAAGTGGCCCAAGAGTTGAGCACTGTAGAACGCCACGGTTAATACTGCAGGATGATCCATCGGTAAGATAAACTCGAGACTGTCTCAGTGCGAAACACCAGGTCTAAAAGACAGAAAACATTGTCTGTATTAGTAATACTGAAACTGAAACAAAATGCCAAACTGTTCATTGAACTGTTGAACTGTTCGGATAGATAACATACCAACATTTTACAGTTATAATGAAAGCACAACTACTTTAAGAGCCCACTAAAATAGGTCTGTTAAAATAGTTGTATTTTATCTTTTATGAACTTTTTTACAAATCTTCAAAATTGCATTGAATTCCTGAAGCAGTTTCTCTTAAGATTCAGCCCTGATTTTATTTATTTTTTAAGTTAAAGGTCTTATTGATAACATTTTTACGTAGACTAATACTTAGATTATTATTTTTTAGAAAGGTGCAGAGTAAAAGTATGTAATATCCTAAACAAAATAAATATTATGATAGTGAATTATTTAAAAAACTTTGACGGTTCCAAAATGAATGTTTTGTTTACATCCGTGGAAGATATCTGACATTCAGTTCCCACTTCTAACAAGCCAATAGTATAACACAATGGTATAACTCCGGTACCAAGCGATAAAACGAGGCTGCCTGGTCTGCCTGGTCGCTCTGACACTGGTGTCTCCATCAGGCTGCAGGATATGTGAATATTTACTGTGACAAATGACGTTAGCACATATTAGCTGTCTTAAGCGTGATTTATGCTTGTTGTATTCGCGAGTGTCCGCACGGCCAAAGTGGCGTCACACCATCAGATACGGCCCTTTGTGGAGGTTTTGTGTGACAGGTTTTCACCCGTCCGTGCACATCCAAATTTACAAGGACTCCACTCGACCATAAAATATGCAGGTTGTGCAACGAACTGGAAACCACATGTTGTGAAGTGAATGCGAAATCTAGTGGCTGAATGTCATCAATAGCACCTTGAAGGTGCAAAGAGTCATCTATTTACATGGAGATTTGCGTTTTCAACAATGACCAAATAAAACACTAAAAAATGTAAGAGTGTAATGAACAGTAAATGAATAAAATAAAATGGTAAAATAGCACATTTATCTCGCCTATAAGCAAAAAACAGTACACCATACCAGCAGAATACGCAAAGGTTTGAAATAAAGATAAAATTTCTTAAAAGTAATGTACAAGTCGACAGCAGATGGTCAGGTCACAGCAATGTGCTTTCTGTGTGAATGTGTTATTGCAGGTTGCTGTCACAGCTAACAAGCTCACCTCCTGTTGTATTAAGTTGGAGCAGCACGGTGTTTAATAGCAGCAATGATCTGCGTGATAATATAAAAGGATAGTGATAAACGTGGTTTAAAGGCCACTGGTAATAACAAGGACTGATACGTTGGCGCTGATCCATGTTAAATAACGAGTCAATGACCTTTGTGTCAGAGCGAAAGAAAACACTGTGCTCCACTGATGTGTTATCTCCAAAAAACAATAATTCATTCAACTAAAATCTGTTGTTGCCCAAACAGGCTTTTTAGTAGTTTTTCATTGCAGAAAGTAAAAGTTGAAACACGTTTAATACAGTTTAAAGCACTTTTTTGCAATTCTTCAGTAGTAAGTTTGCAGTACGTTTGTGTGCAACTCTTCTGCGAGCATTATTCCAAAATGTACAAAAACTGAAAATAGAATAATTTCAAACAACAATGCATTCATTTATGAGCAAGTTTTGGAGATGAACACAAACATTTACAGTGAGCATGCATGGATATAATTCAGTTTTTAGTGTAGGAGGAAGTTCTGTTGGTGCATTATTTAATGTCTGCATTCTGTCTACATTCATTAAAGGGACATTACCCCAAATTATTTAAGGTTTAGCATATGAGCAAAGATTGTTCTGCTTAAAACTGTAACTTTAATTGATTTAATTCAGTTAGGATTTTATTGCTCTCCACCAGTAAACATGTGCAGAAATGGAGTGTTTGGGTTTAAAGCCTCACATCAGATATCTGTTTGTGTGCCAGAGGGCAGATAAACGCTTTGATTGTCTCGTAGGAGCCTCTCGACACGTCTTATCTTCTTCTGTCTGACAACCCAAACATGTTCGTCCTCATTGTTGCCGTCGTAAACAAGCCTGTTTTCTAGCAGCGGCACTGGAGACTCTCAGACCTCCCCGTCTGTCTGTCCGTCTGTCTCTCTCTCTACCTGGCTGCACTCGTCTCGGGCAGGAATCCAGCACTGGCATTGGTTCTCAGCCTGATACAGCCGTCAGCACCGGGCTGATCCACGGCTCATTTCTCTCTGGAAATGCCCGGTCTTCTTGTGTTGCCAAAAGAGCTTTTTAGCCCGCTCGCTGTGGCATGCAAAATCTATGTGTGATCTGTTTGGATTTAACTCATTTACTACAAATAATATTCTCTTTAGGTCACGGCTGGATATTATCCAAAGCATACCGTCTGTTTTTAAGTTGATTTCTCTTCTTCCAGGCAGCCTTTTCTTTCACTTAGTTTGTTTAATCACCTTGCAGAAACTTGCTGCAGAGCGATAATCCATCATAGTCAACGTCGTGCTTCAGAGTGGTGTGTTTATCGCTGCTGAAAAGAGATCAGAGTCGGCTGCAAGATAAAATCAAATTCACATGATCCTTTTTAATGTTGTTGTAGGTTTAGTTTTATGCTCCTAGTAGTCTAGAATGTCTGATTTTCCTACCAGTGCATGAATGCACCGTGCAGATTGAATTTCAAATCAATCAGAAACAACATATTGTGATGGATTAGCAACAAGCTTCAAGCCTCTGCAAGTTGATTCCTCCAGCGTTGTGAAATGCTGCCTGGAAGGAAGAGAAAACGGTTTGGAAAGTGTCCAACTGTAAACCGTAAAAGAGCGGAAGTAAATCAATAAAACACTGTTGTTAACACTTTAACAATGGGGATGTTTTTACAACTTCTTGATGCCTCTGTGTTCATCAGAAAGGACAGAGATTATTAGATCTTTGTAACCAAATGGAGGTTTAATGAAGACAGACGGACGCAGATAGATTCTCAGACTTCAGTCACCTGTTCTCATCATCCAGTAGACAGATAATCAGGATGAGACGGCTCCACTGACAGAGCAGAAAATAAAACTTTATCACTGAATATTACAATTTAACGTACAGTTATGGTCTCCCAGGGTCCCAGTTCAGCCTCCAGTCTTCCCTCAGGTCCTCATTAGCGTGTAGAAACCGCCGCCTGCTTATCTTCAATCTGCCATCATTCCTGCCTCTCAGTGAGCCCGACAGAGTGTTGAGTGGTTGGATGCAGCTTCGTTCTGTTTGCAGTGTTGCAACACATCCGCTGCACAGAGCAACCAAATATGGAGCTGATTCAACAGTTTGTTTTTAGTGTTTACACTGTAAGAACAAACTCTTTGACCCCCAGAGGTCCCGTTTAAACATCTCCAGAAGTTGAGTCGCTGTAGGACGAGCGTCCTCTCCCCTCGTCTTTCCTTTCGTCTCTCAGTAAATGTCAAACAGACAGTATTGTTTTGCAAGTGCTCATTAATAATCTAAACAAAATAATCAGAACAAAGAATAAAGATCAGTCAGTAAATCTTAGCCCTAATTCACAAATCTCCTCAGTGTTTTACAGTAAACCGCACACAGACGCTGGAAAACATCTCCTCAGGACGTTTCTAATCACACACACATTTTCTGCCCTGATGAGCGTCATCTGTTGAGAGGAAATGTTGTAATAAACCAGTTATTTCTTCCCCTCTCTCTCATCTCTCTCTCCGCCCTCGGTTCTGTCCAGATGGAGTCTCTTCTCATAAACTCTTCTTCCTGTTAATTTTGGAAAAGTATAAAGCATCAAAACATTTTGAAGATCGTGAATCATTTCACGCTTTAGCAATCAACAACCACCAAAACCCAAAGAAAAGTTTTTGTTGTTTTTTTAAATGCAATATCGCTGAGCTTAGCTTTCCTTTGTTAGTATTTGAAAAAAATGTGTTCAACTCTTTACTTTGGGATTTTTGATGCAGTTGATTACGACATACAGGACTTTTTAATAGACTTGTAAGATGTTCAAGACTCTCTGGTGGAGTATTAATTCTGTTCAGGCTGGCAGAGACACTTTGGCGTCCCACAGGGCTCCATTCTAGGTCCTCTGTTTGTTTGTTTTTCAGTTTACATGCTGCTGCTGTATTACCAATAAACATAGATTAAATTTAGGAGATATGCACGCGATTCTTCCTGTAACATGTCTGCGTCACTCAGTAATGTTACAGAGTGCTGCAAGGATAACATATTTTTGTAGGCCAACCCAGAAGTTAGCATCTCCCTGGTTCCCTCGACAAAAAACCCAATGGGATTGTTCCATTGGGTTTTGGATTATTGCAGAAAATAAGTGTTTATAATACTTACACGTTTTGTTCAACAAGATAATCTCCACAAATGACACCACTTTTATGATTTTTTTAATGCAATCGCCAGAAGTAAAAAGCTAACGTTAGGCTATAGCTACAGTGCAAGTATACACAACGAGGCTGTAAAGGAGGACGAGTCGGTGTGATGATGTTTAGTAGTCTCATTTAGTCGCTTGTTAGCGACACGTAAACGCTTCAAAATTCACCAGTGGGATATTTATTGACGTATTTTATGTCGTAGAACAAAACGTAAAAATCTCTTCAGCTTTTGTTAATCACAGACCTTATTTCAGACATCTGACTAATTGTGTTTTACATATCACTATCTCCGAGACGAGGGAACAGGAAGTGCTAAAATGCTAACTCATTTCCGGGTTTTAGGACTCATTCCTGTAGCGCTCTGTTCCCATTGATGAGCAGTGAAATAAAGTGTCCACCCTCTAAATATATTTCACCACAAGCTAACAATCACATTTGTTAATTTTAGGAATATTTTCAGAGTATTCTTTCCTCCAGCCGCCTCTCTTGCTCTTCTTGTGAGATACTTACTGGTCTAGATCCAATTCAAAACAAAGTTTGTATCTTTTGTTTTAAATCTACCCCATTCCCTGCCCATATTTCTTTTATTCTACTATAGTTAGCCAATTTTTTTGGTTGATATCATCTCGTTTCCATATTGTGTCTGGTACTTTCTTGTGAAGCTCTTGCTTGTGTTGCGATCTTGCACAAACAGATAAGTTGCCTTGATTTGATTCTGCTGAAGCAGACGGATCATAGATTACAGTGTGAAACATAAACCTTCCATCTTTGTGTGATGTGATTAGATCATCTCGTCTCCGTCCGGCTGCACAGACAGTTGTTTTTCTTGCGTTCAGGTTGTGTGTTTTTAACTAACTCCTCTCCGTGTCTTCCTCCCTGCAGGCGCTCAGTGTTTGGACCTCGGTAAGCGCATCATGTGCCGCTGCCGGCCCGGCTTCACCGGCTCCCGCTGCGAGACCAACATCGACGACTGCGCCGGCAACCCCTGCCGCAACGCCGGCACCTGCGTGGACGGCGTCAACGATTTCACCTGCAAGTGCACGCTCGGTTTCACCAGCAAGGACTGCTCCACGCGCACCAGCCCCTGCAACCAGTTTCCCTGCAACAACGGCGGCACGTGTTACACCCACTTCTCCGGCCCCGTGTGCCAGTGCCCGCCGAGCTTCATGGGCGCACGCTGCGAGTATCCTGTCAGGGCGACTACAAAACCGCCCGGGGATGGCGACGTCCCTCCGGCGCTGATTGCCGCCGTCGCCCTCGGCCTGGTGACGCTGACTCTGCTGGTGTTCGCCGCCATCCACATTCTGCGTCAGCTCCGCCGGGGCAGGCGGCTAACGGCCATCACCACATCGGTGAAGAACGACCTGGAGACGGTGAACAACCGCAACGCAGTGATCGGCGGGGGCGGACCCTATAACGGGAGCTTACCAGGAGCGCCGCTGGGAAGCCTGAGAGAGAAGGAGGCCTTCCTCATCCCGGGAGGACAACTTAAAGTGTCCAATAAGGACGCAGCGCTGGTGGAGAACGGCGGCGACAACATGGCTATTTTTAAAAACAAAATGGCAGACTGTAACCTGGCAAGAGATGAGCAGCGCCTGGCCAGGAACAAGTTTGACCTGTAAGGCCCTGATGATGGTTTGATGGCTTTCTGTGTTCATCTTTTAACTTTTCCTTCCCTGAAATCTTGAAGACAAGTCGCAGCCTGTTTGTCGTCTGTTATCTGATCAGTCCAGCGCTCGCACACCTTCACAAAGTATTTCTGTTTGTTGTTGCCGAGGTACCAACCCTCTCTCTCTCACTCTCTAACAGTAAGAAGTGTGATTCGTCCATCATCGTCCCTCCTCTCAGTTTTGCAAAGGACAGTCTGTATCACCCAGTTTTCATCATCCCAGAGCAGATGGAGCAGTGTGTGTTTGCTACTGAGGTGAGGACACGTCTACCAACACAACCACGAAAAAGTAGATTTATATATTTCTTATTTGGTCCTAATCGCACCTCTGGTTCGTCACGTATGTCAGAAAGTATGACTGAGTGAAGGTCTCAGTGAAATGGGCGCTTAAACTTCTCTCTTAAACCAGAGATGTACTTGCTTTTAACTACGCGTTTGTGTTTGCATGACGCTGCCTCCGTGTACAAAGTCGGAAATTAACATAATTAAAAAGCAAGTATATCTCCGGCCTCCAGATTTTCTACAAACAAAACTGATTTAAGAAGTACAATAAATCTTCACCATAAAAATAAGATTCTTTAAAAATATGCTGAATTAATTTTGTTTTAACAATGAGCACACTGAGACATTTTTATTTTAAATTAAATAATTGAATATATAAAAAATTATTTAAATATATAAAAAATGTAGACTGTCAACAGCCGATGAAAAATAGCCTTTTTGCTGATTCTGGCATTTTTTATACCATTTGTAGTTACTAATTTGCACAAATAAACTAAACTAAAAAAAATTGTTAAATCAGAAAATAACAGAAATAGTTGTGTCGTTGCACATGGCAAACAATTGTACTGTAATAAATCAGTGTGTTGTTTTGTTGTGCAGCTGACATAATTATCAAGCCAAGATTACAGTGGTCTGATAATATTGATAATACGGTCTAATGATTAATTTATTCACCTACATTTAGTCATATATGTCAAACTGAGAGTGCAGAGATGTTTTTATCATTTTCATTTTAACACGGATACTGAAACACTCTCATGTTGCTGAGTTAACCTCCAGATATTTATAGATCTATCAGGTTTGTGTGCTTGACTGGAATAATACCAGCCATGTCTCCTAAAAATTAACGTTCCCATACAACTAATTTGTCTATTACGTTTGGAAGGAAACATATTTTGTCGCGGATTATGTTTGTCTTTTACGTATCACAGTCTGTGGACGGCCGCAGCGAGTGACATAGTACAGGTGACGTAATATAACAAGCAACCGTGAAGGACCTTTACGTTGAATAAAAACGTTATTGAATAATAACGGGTATAAAATGCGAGAAAGGGGAAGTGGATGGGTTCAACAAACACCGGACTTTCCTCCAGTAGACCGCTGTTGTGTGTTGTGTCCCGTGTTAAACGTAGACATTTGTTGTGTTTTCGTTTTGTTTTTAACTCATTTTAATCCAAAGCATGATGTTTTTTTACTAAACCTAACCAAGTAGTTTTATTTCCTAAACCTAACTTAGTAGTTTTGTTGCATTTTTGTTTTGTTATGTTTCAGTGTCGTAGTAACATTAATCCAAACCATGATGTTTTTTACTAAACCTAACCCAGGATTTAGTAGTTCAATTAACAACATTAATCACATGTTTAAAACTGTTTAAAACCTTGTAACCATAACCTTTGAGAAAATAAGTTTCCCTCAAATGGTATTTTGTTTATGCAGTTTAGTTGTATGGGAACGTAATTTTGTGGGAGACCGGGTTGAATAATACATGTAGGCCTAATTTATCAACATTTCGAGAATCAACAACTCTGAATGAAAGTAAAAGATGCAAATGAAAAATCAGATTTTAAGAAGAAATTATCTTAAACATAACATGACATGACTTGTAGAAAAGTAGTGAGAAAGAAAAGTGTATTTTGTGAAACTTCACATTTTCAAAATTAGCTTATTTCTATATATTTTCTAGGGATCAAGTAATTCAACAGCTTCATCAAAAAACTCATATGATGTTTGGGGAAAAGCTAACATGTTGAACTATCTTTAGGAAGTCAGACTTTTCTAATTCCAGTCTTATTCCAAATGCGTCTTCCTGTTTTTATAAATAATGGCACGTTTTTAAATCTGACCCAGAAAAAGTCATCCCATACGCCGATGACTTACCGCTGTTTCTCTGTCTCGTTCTCAGGTATAACCTCAAGTTTTCAGACCGCCAGCGGAGGAACTTTTTTACGCTGAAACTCTGAAATGTTTTCACCCTGAGGATCTATTCTACACACGTTATTTTATTTAATATTTATTACTGCTGCTCAACGGGGGTGAAAAAAACAAAACAAAAAGACTTTTTATTCTTTTCTGCTTCGATATTGACAATGTTCGGATGACAATGATTCTGAAAAGAAAGAAAGAACGGCGAAGGAGAGGAAAGAGGAAAGAGTGAATGTCCGGCGTCATTTGCACTATTTATCTTTTTTATATTTTAAATCTTAATATAATATTTCTGCCTGTATATCTGAATTTTCTTTGAGCTGAACGCGAACGAGAGGACGTTAAGAAGTGGAACTGTCCACCAATCGGAAAGACCGGTGCCTTAGCTATGCTCCCTAATCACCGTGGCAACCGTTTCCAGTACAATCTCACAACATGATGTGTCAATCAAATCGTCAGAGGACCTGCTTACAGGAACGGGAGATTTTTATTTTAGGTCAAACAATCTGAACATTTTTTTACTGTCTGAAAGCCGAACTGGACAGTTTGTGACTCCGTCCATTTTATTTTATTTGTTATGTTGTCGTCTTTGAAAGTGAAGCATCACATTGTGGCCTGTTAGGAGAAGAACTACAATCACGTCCAAACTCTGAAGTGCCTCTTCTTATGGAAAACTGCAACAGGACTTAAATCCAGGACTTTCTATTTCATGTCCAAATCCCGTCTTTACGAGTCCATTCAAATCCACTGGAGACCTTTCTACTGGTGATGTGTTTTTAAACCCAGTCACACCCCACTGCCAGATACTAATCCCAGTCTAAATTACCTTTCAGGTGAATCAGGGAGAGTTTGTACCTCTATCAACAACCAGCAGATAATCTACCTTTGACAAGATATAAAGGAAAAGTCAAGCATGTCACAGGCTGGATGGAGGTCCAGCCGAGCTGGATTTATTTCACAAATCAAATCAGTTTTTCCGTTCGTCTTCCTGTGATTCTACTTGCTTTTTTTCTCCCACTGTTGCAGATTTTCAAAGTTTATTTTTCTATGAATCAAAAAACTAAACTTGCTGCCTTTTTCTCTCTCTTGCTGCCTTCATCGATCAAACAGGAAAACAATAAAGACGCCTGCTGTTGTTCTGCAACATTCCCGAGACTACAGACACAGCTCCGCGTGTTTTTATACTTTTATATTTGGAAAATAAGAAAGTTTTACAACAGCGAAGGACTCCAAAGAGAGTTTTTCTTTTTAAATTCCTTCTTTTTTTTTATTCCATTTGATACCAAAAATATGTGTCGTTCCTGTGTAGTCGTGTCTTTGTATTATCTTCGTTAATTTAAGAAAACAATGCAATGTGTACATATCCTCCAGAAGACAGTTTTCCTATTTAATTTTGCCTTTTTGTATATAATTGTGTATTTATGAAAGAGAATTGTATATATGTCTATGTTAATGTGCCTACTGTCTCAGTCAGAATCAAGAAATATATTTTTTCATAAATAAATTAGAAAAATAATATTGCTATTGTGTTGTTTCAAATTTCTTCTTCGTCTCTGGAAGCACCAATGATCTCTTTGTTAACTCAGATAATAAACAATAAAATGTCCTGATATAAGAAAGTAATGAATATTTTCTATATCAGGACATGTGGAAATCCATTATTTCATTTGCTTTTGGGGACGAGTCCCTGGAACAGAATTTGGGCACTGCTCATGAAGCTCCAGGTTACTGTCAACAAGGACGACTACAACAAGCAGGTAGCATTCGGCAGAAATCGGGATACCAAACACAGCCTGATAGAGCAGAAAACATTTAGGAGAAGATAAAAAAAATAAAAATTACTATGAAGGAGTGGAGCACAGAAAAACTAAGAAGTTAGAAGGCTAGCTGTTCCCCTGTTTCAAGTCTAGTGCACTCTGAGAGCTCAGACCTCCGTTTCTACAAGAGAAAAATAATGTGTGTATCCGCCCCGTGATTCAGATCCGATAATGGGTTCTTCCTCGGCCCATTCTACACCGTTCCACCAAGTTTCATGAAAATTGGGCCGGTAGTTTTAATCCTACCAACAAACAAACAAACCAAACCAAGAACATAACCTCCTAACAACAACAAATTATCAATAACCTGGTCGGACAACTGAAGTGTATTTAAAATAAATGGTAATAATGTGTGAAAGTGTGAACAAAAAAGCTGCAGAGTTGTTGTTGTTATCCAGTATAACCAGTATGTCTCTGTGATGGAGGACGATCAGCACCTGCTGGTAAGCTCTTTGGTCATGGTGGTGTGTGTGTGAGAGAGATTAAAACCCTGCAGTCCTCTGTCTGTGATCTGTACATCATATTCATGATAATCCACTCTGAGCCGTGCCGTTATCAGACGGTAACACACGACATGGAGGCTGATTACCATCAGTGGTCTGAGTGGATTATCACATTTCCTCTGAGGCCAGCGGGCTGTTCATTCATATTTTGGAGAGATCTGTCTTTGTCATGTCAGAATCAGAACAGCTGGGACAGCAGATCCAAACTATGGATGAATTATAAGAACTGGATACCGGACCCCAAGATGACGCCTATACTCAGTCCAAAGAGAACTGCTCGCCTGGCCCATATACGCCAAAAAAGTTCTCTAGCTTCTGGGTTTACTTTTACCAGGGTATGCGGCCCACTGAATATGTGCAGTATTGTTTCTCCCGCTTGGTCCAAAGGCTTTTTCATGACAATCTTGTTCTTATTTAGTGTAAACAAACATGGCCGACGACAGGCAGGAAGTTAGTAGGATGGGTGGATGAAGTCATGGAGACATGTTAAATAAACACTAATCAACAAGTTGCTCCTCCATCTCTGAGCTCCATCTTACTACTACTTTATGCTTCACGTTTAGCATTAGCTCATGCGTTAGCCACGGCCTCAATTACGGCGGTGGTTGTTCTTCCTTCTTCAGTCAGCTTGTTTCTCTATTGGTTATCGTTCTTTCCCACGTGACGTGGCGTCATCGGCTGTCCTCGGGGTTCCCCACACACAACAGGATATCCCATCGTAGATATTGAACATGTTAAATATTTACCGGTTGAAATCGGTGCGGCCAGGATGGACTTCAGAGCCGATTGGGGATGTAAAAAACACTCAAAATAACAAAAATATTTTTAAAAAAAAGTCTGAAAAATATCCGAAAAAAGTCTGAAAAATGTCTGAAAAATGTAAAAAAAAAAAATGTAAAAAAAAAAAGGCAGAAAAGTGTCCGAAAAATGTTAAACAAAAAAGAAAGGAGAAAAAAAGTCAGAAAAGTGTCTGGAAAATGTAAAATAAAAGTCAGAAAAGTGTCCAAAAAATGTTTGAAAAATGTTCAGAAATGTAAAAAAAAAAAAAGTCTGAAAAATATCTGAAAAATACCTGAAAATGTTCGAAAATGCATGAAGAAAAAAAGTCAGAAAAAATGTAAAAAAGAAAAAAAAAAGTCAGAAAAATGCCCCAAAAATGTAAAAAATAAGTCTGAAAAATGTCTGAAAAATGTAAAAAATAAGTCTGAAAGATGCCTGAAAAATGTCCGAAAAACAATTTGAAATCGGTGCGTCCAGGACGGACTTCAGAGCCGATCGGGGGATGTAAAAAACACTCTTAACATACCTCACACCACAGGAACATCTGGAAAGATAATCTGTAGATCCATCAAACAATCAGGGCTTTACTAACCATCAGGAGGAATCAGGACCAAAATCAACTGGATTCTAGTGTAGTGTGGACCCGGCATTAAGGGGAAAAATGTCATGGTTGGGCTTAAAATAAGTAAAATACATTCGGAAACAATGTAACACACCTACAGAAAACACGTCACAAACGTCACCAACGTAACTTACAAAACAAAACGCCGGTCAACAACATCGGTCTCCTGGTTAACAAGTCCTGTGTTTGTACATCACCAACTCTTTCCGTAGCATTTATACACGGATGTGTTTACATCACAGTCGGTTCAGGATACATGGCGTTCAAATGACACGTGGAAATCAAGAAAGATGTATTTATTGCAAGCTAAACGCCTCTAGAATTATCGTGGCTCGTTGATGTGTTTTTAATGGAGCACAGAGGAAGTAGAGATATCAGGCTTCTTTATCTTTAGTGTTTAGATCAGGTCAACAGTACTTAACCTAGTTTTCTCTCCTCTCGTCTCGCTCTTTTCCCTCCTTTTCCTTCTCTTTGCCGCTCTACCTTTGTCTCTGTTTTCTTTCCCTCCATTCAGAGTTTCAGTGTTAACTGATTCAGAGTCTGCTGGTTAATGAGTAGCTGCTGCTTCGTGTCCCTGACAGCAGGAGAGCAGAGAGACCTTCAGACTCTGGCTCACCTGCTGCTCACCTGAAACACACACTCACCTGTCCTCGGGTTGAACTGCTCAACTCCTCTGAGACTCACCTGGTGGAAAACGGAAACCAACGGACTCCCAGCAAGCGGAGTAAAAAGGTCAAAGGTCACGCTCTGCTTATTGAAGTTCCTGAAGGGGCAGAGCAAGGCTACGACGTGGCCGCGGTTGTGGGTTCAATCGCCGCTCACGAACATCCGTTACATCTGTGTGAGGGACGACCACGTCGCAGCCTTTCTTCACCGCAGATGTTCGCCACATGTGTCACGTCTTGAGCAGTCTGCTCTTCTTCTTCTTCGTCTTCTTCCTCTTATTAATGTTGATATTGTTCAGAGTTGTTTAGCCGAGGTTTCTCTTTGTTTTACAGTATATCACAAACACATTTACAGCTCATTAATGACACTGTTCTTTATTTGTGTCGCCATCTTATCTTTATGTTGTCTCTGTGTTTCCTGGATAGTGAATATTAGCAGATGTCATTCCTTCTCCTGCTTCACAGACCTCATAGAAGACAGCGTTACGCAAAGACTAAGTGAGTAACGAATTAAAAGCAGCATTTAATATTCATTTCTTTTTTCTTTAATATTGACAATTAAAGTTCTCACATCACAAAGAGCGTCCCACGAAGGGAACTAAACATTCAAGCAGCAGGTGTAGTTAAAGTTTTCTCCTCCTTTTCTGAAACTCTGATCTGAAGCTGTTTTCCTTTAATCAGCCAACAGGAAGTTGAACCTGGGGGACACATTAGAGGGTCGCACCACAGTGACAAACACTCAGGGCTATTCTCATTTCTCTATTTTGTGCCTTTTTTGCTCCTCGATCAGCATACCGGAGGAGCTATGAGCGAGGATGCACAGGTGTGGAAGACTTTATAAAAGAGGCAGGACAGCTGCAGCTTAACGTTCTCTAAACTGTAAGTACAATCGTCACAACTCTGTTGCACATCTGCAAAATGTAGAAACTCACCCAAAACACTTCATTCATGCTTCTGAACCAGTTATTGTGTCAGTAAACTGACCTTGTGTGAGCCTTACTGGTCAAAATGTTTACATGTTTTTTCACTCAACCCTGGAAATGTTTCTTATAAATCTCTGTTCTGTTGACACTGCAAGACATCAGCAAGACATCAGCAAGACATCAGCAAGACATGTGCAGGTGGTTGTTGTTCTTACTGTTTTGCACACAATATCTGAAAACCTTTCTAAAAAAGAAAAAGAAAAATGTCAAAAAAAAGTCAGAAAAATATCAGGAAAAAGTCAGAAAAGTCAGAAAAAAAAAAAAAAAAAAAAAAGAAAGAAACGCAGAAAAATGTCGGAAATATGTCCAAAAAAAGTCAGAAAAATGACGAAAAAATGTAAAAAAAAAAAAAAAAAAGTCAGACAATTTTTCCAAAAAAAATGCCCCAAAAAAAGTCAGAAAAGTGTCTGAAAAATGTTAAAAAAAAGTGTTAAAAAAAAGTCTGAAAAATATCTAAAAAATGTCAAAAAAAAAAACAGAAAAATGTAAAAATAAAAAAAATAAGAAAAAGTGAGAAAAATGCCCGAAAAATGTCAAAAAAAAGTCAGAAAAGTGTCCGAACAATATAAAAGATATAAAAGAGACGTGACAGCTGCAGCTTAAATTCTCTAAACTGTAAGTACAATAGTCACAACTGTTGCATGTCTGCAAAAGGTAGAAACACACTCAAAACATTTAATTCATGCTTCTAAACCAGTTATTGAAAAATTATATTTTGTTAGATGCCTGTTGTATCGACTCCTCTCTCCTCGTGGGCGGGACTAAGACGCGAGGAGAGGAGGCGAGGAAAGGAAAGGAAACTAGGAAAGGGAAAGGCCCCCACACACACACACACACTCAGAGTGGAGATGTGGTAATAATACCTGATGAAGTGTTTGTCTCAGATACAAACGACTCTTTCCTGTTTTTAACAGCATCTCACTTTCTGCACATCAGCACAACTCACACACAATGGGATTATTTCCCTTTCTGAGTAATGAGTCCGGTGATATTATTACTATTATTATTATCACAGCTTTCGTTATGAGTTGTGTCAAAGTGAAAGCGATAATAACACGTTAACGCAAATATGTCATACTAGCTTGTAGTGAAGGAGGTTAAACAACACTAGAAACTTACACTAAATTTTGTCGAGGAAAAACTGTCATGGCCATTTTCAAAGGGGTCCCTTGACCTCTGACCTCCAGATATGTGAATGTAAATGGGTTCTATGGTTACCCACGAGTCTCCCCTTTACAGACATGCCCACTTTATGATAATCACATGCAGTTTGGGGCAAGTCATAGTCAAGTCAGCACACTGACACACTGACAGCTGTTGTTGCCTGTTGGGCTGCAGTTTGCCATGTTATGATCTGAGCATATTGTTTTATGCTAAATGCAGAACCTTTGAGGGTTTCTGGACATTATCTGTCATTGTTTTGTGTTGTTAATTGATTTACAATAATAAATATATACATACATTTACATAAAGCAGCATATTTGTCCACTCCCATGTTGAGAAGAGGATTAAATACTTGACAAATCTCCCTTTAAGGTTCATTTAGAACAGATAAACAATTTGATTAAATTGAATTAAAACTTTAAAACTGAGCCAGTACAACCTAAAAATTGCAAGTTTTGTTGATGTGTTAAAGAAATTAGTGGCGTTAAAACGAATTTGCGTTAACTTTAACAGCACTAATTAAATACTATTAACACCGACTTTATTGTGAGAGCGTGAAACAGCCTGAAAGCGTGAGAGAGGAAAGAAGAAATCCAAGTAAAAAGAGAGAATAACAGACAGAGAGAGAGAGAGAGAGAGAGAGAGAGAGAGAGAGATGAAAGAAGAGAGAGTGAAGAACCCACACCTGTCATCACTCCATCACCGTCCTCCGACCTCTGACCTCTCCTCCTCCCACTCTCTCTCTTTCCCAGCTTGTTTTGGATACACACAGTGTGTGTGTGTGTGTGTGTGTGTGTGTGTGTGTGTGTGTGAGGAGGAAACAGGAACAGGAAGGGTAAAGACGAGGACATGAATCAAGTCTTTCCTGGGAACACATAACAGCTCCTGGACATCAGGTTTCTCTCCCTCGCCGTTTAAAACTGATGTTTTCACAGGAAGTGGGACTCTAAGACTACCAAAATAAAGTTCAGGTTGTGATAAAGAAGAAACCCCCGACACACTAAGAGAGAAACCTCCTCAGATCTCACAGCAGCACAGCAGGAGCGTGTCGTGATGGAGCTGCTGAAGAGGTTCAACCTCCCCCCAAAAAATCAGCTGCTGTGACCCCGAGAGGTCAAAGGTCGACCAGGGAGGAAGTGACAGAGCAACAGAAATAGAGACAGACAGACAGACAGACAGACAGACAGACAGACAGACAGAGATGAGTGTTAGTGTTGGAGGTCAGAAAGGTGAGAAGGAATGTGAGGTTTAAGTAGTTAAAGTATCAAAAGTATTATCAGCATCATGTAGTTAAAGTATCAGAAATAAAAGTACACAAATATTATCAGCTTTATCTAGTTAAAGTATCAAAAGTATTATCAGCTTTATGTAGTTAAAGTATCAGAAATAAAAGTACACAAATATTATCAGCTTTATCTAGTTAAAGTATCAAAAGTATTATCAGCTTTATGTAGTTAAAGTATCAGCAGTAAAAGTACTAAAGTATTATCAGCTTCATGTAGTTAAAAGTATCAGCAGTAAAAGTACACAAGTATTATCAGCTTTATGTAGTTAAAATATCAGCAATAAAAGTACACAAGTATTATCAGCTTTATGTAGTTAAAAGTATCAGCAGTAAAAGTACACAAGTATTATCAGCTTTATGTAGTTAAAGTATCAGCAGTAAAAGTACTATCAGCTTCATGTAGTTAAAGTATCAGCAGTAAAAGTACTCATTATGCAGAATGGTTTTATGGTTATATTATTACAGTATATTGTATTATTCTGTTTTCATCACTACATGTAAGAACATTATATTATAGTACTGCATCATATATACGTATATCATGAAAAGTAACTATAAATGTAAAAAAAAAAGTATTATTAGATATTTAGATATTTCCCTCTGAGATGAGGTGGTGTAGAAGAAAATGGAAATACCCAAGTGAAGTACAAGTACCTCATATTTGTCCCCAAGTATAACTTAAATAAATGTTCCAGGTCGACTCTATAAAGACTGTCAGTCTCAGATGTAATGATTCATTTTTAATCATTAATATAATCATCATTTTTAAATGACCTTCAGTACTGAGCTGTGTGGCTCTACTGTCCTCCTCTTTCTTCCTCTTTCCTCTTTCCTCCTCTTCCTCCTCCTCCTCCTCTTTCCTCTTCCTCCTCTTCCTCCTCCTCTTCCTCCTCTTCCTCCTCCTCTTCCTCCTCCTCTTCCTCCTCTTTCCTCTTCCTCCTCTTCCTCCTCCTCTTCCTCCTCTTCCTCCTCCTCTTCCTCCTCCTCTTCCTCCTCTTCCTCCTCCTCCTCTTCCTCCTCCTCCTCTTCCTCCTCTTCTTCCTCCTCCTCTTCCTCCTCCTCTTCCTCCTCCTCTTCCTCCTCCTCCTCCTCTTCCTCCTCCTCTTCCTCCTCCTCCTCCTCTTCCTCCTCTTCCTCCTCCTCCTCTTCCTCCTCCTCCTCCTCTTCCTCCTCCTCTTCCTCCTCCTCCTCCTCTTCCTCCTCCTCCTCCTCTTCCTCCTCTTCCTCCTCCTCCTCCTCCTCTTCCTCCTCCTCTTCCTCCTCACTTCCTGCAGCGTGCACTCCTCTCAGATCTGGTCCACCTGCAGCTCTGATGAACTTCTCAGCTTCTTCTTCACAGGATGGAAAGTGATTTCTGCTGCAGCAGCGTGAACAGGAAGTAGTGCTGAGAGGAGCAGACGCCAACTGTGGTATCTCACACACACACACACACACACACACACACACACACACACACACACACTGGTACCTACTCCCCATGTGACCCGGGTCTGTCTCAGCTGGACCTGGACGTTATAAATCTCTTTTGGCCACCCAGCTCTCTGCAGGTCGCTGCACGGGAAGCAGAGGCCAAAGGAGAGTAAGAACGCTGTTTATCCTCTGGAGTGGGGGGGTGTGTTGGTAAAACCATGGTCACCATGTATTTAAAATATATATATATATATTATTTAACCTTTATTGAACCA
Source organism: Sebastolobus alascanus (assembly GCA_916701645.2). Classification (NCBI taxonomy): domain Eukaryota; kingdom Metazoa; phylum Chordata; class Actinopteri; order Perciformes; family Sebastidae; genus Sebastolobus; species Sebastolobus alascanus. The sequence goes on along the minus strand of CAKAOJ020000452.1, from coordinate 71,498 downwards.
GGAGTAAAGACTCATTGAGATTAAAATCTCTTTTTTAAGATGGTCCTCTCCAAGATAGACGAAATGGTTTCATAAAACAAAAAACAAAGATGTGTTTCCTTCCAAGTCTTTTAGAAGTACTGATGAACCTGTATTCCTGATGTATTTTAAATAATGTAACGTGTATCTTGTTCATACGTGGACAGATAATGATACTAATAGTATGTAAAAGTACTTCATAGTCAGTATTATGAGTGTATTTATGCACAAGTTGATGACTGACTGATATAATGATTCAGAATCGGCCCTCCAGGAACAAGAAAATAAACATTTAATCACAAAAACTTATGGAAATAAAAATGTAACTGATGCAGATTAAACATTTTTAAATACTCGTAATACAAATAATATATTCCTCTAGTAAAAGAACTAGTTTATAGTGCTGTACATCCTTAATAGTAGTAGTTTTGATAAGAAATAGGGAATTTTTTTTGTGTAGCAGCTGCAATGCAAAGTAGGAAATAAAACAAAATATAAACAATAAATGTTATCAAGAAGGTGCAAAAACCAAATATGTATATATATATAAAATTATATAATAATTATACATTCAAAGAAATATATAAAAACCTCTTCAGAGACATACAGATCTCTCTTCTGCCTGTATTTCCCACCCTTCATCTCCTCCTCCTCCTCCTCCTCACATCCGTCTAGGAGCCGACCTTTGACCTCGCCCATCGTGGGAACTTCTTCAGGAGGATGAGCTGGCGTGACGACCGGGAGGACATTACCACGGCGATGATGAGTCTAACAGAACCACAACACCTGTCTAACCCCCCCGCCCCCAACACACACACACTACAATGGTGATGTTGCTTCCTGAACTTTTCAGAATAAAAGCCTAAAGATCCAGTTAGCAACTGTCGGTACAAAATAAACCTGATTCAAGTAAACGTTTTCCTCAAACCTTCACACACCTTTGTTAGTGTTAGTTTTATATAGGTAAGCTAGGTATGATAGGTAGATAGGTAACGGTTCATTTAGGTGAGGATAGGTCGTCGGGCAGCGAGTCTCGTGGGAGTTTTTGCAAGATTTTGCAGATCTTAGATCAGATTTCGCAATTTCCAGGCTCCCCTCTAGACACAACCTTTTATATGAAGCCGTTAAACCAACTTCCTGTCTACTCTGCTGAAACGGTAATAAAGAAACTCAATCTTGAATACTGAGAAATGCCTCCAGAAGGCCAAATATGGTCGACAACATCCCTTTAAAGTCCTACCAGCCTTTATGTAAAGATACCAAGATAAAGATAGAAAAAGATCACAGGAAGTGAGGTGTTTTTCCTTCTATCTCGCCACTTTACTCTCACACTGAAGTCTTTGTTTGCTGAACATGCTCACATGGAAAAAGCAGATTAAACAAAATACGTTCTTCCTTCAGGAGAAACCGGGTTCCTGTAATCTCACCCTGATGATCAGAACTGGGTTTCAGAAATCACATGTGATTAAAGAGCAAGAAGTAAAACTCGATGTGCTAAAACCTGCACTTAGATAATGAGAGAAATAGTTAATAAATAAAAACAAATATTTAAAATAATTCACTAAATAAGAATATTAAACTGAGTGTTTCTCTTACTTTTGAAAAGGAAGTCAAGTTTTAAATAAAGGAGAAAATCCCCCCCTCTCTGTGAGACAGTAACTCGACTCACTGCTGCAGGAGATGATGACAAGAAAAATTTACAACCTGCAATCAATCACAACCTGTGGGAACCGAGCAGAGAGAGAGAGAGATGTTAGACATGCAGCTTGTTGTGTGCTGACAATGATTTTAGCTTTACCCTTCTGCCCTCTTTTTATAGAGAGGTAGGGGATGTTCAGGAGGAGATAAAAAGTCAACAGTAGACGTCAGATAGAAGTGGTGTACATCATCTGAAAACTGGGAACCTGGAGATTAATTTGAGATGCTGCTCAGCACTGTGTGTCAAGTTGTTCTAGTCATTTATAAGAAATTTGTGAAGTTTGTGATGTCCATCCCCATGCTCTATTATGTCTCGTAAGTTGTTGCAGCAATTTGTTCCACAGATTTGGTGCTAAATTTAACCATTTTTTACCACTTGAGAAGTGATAAAAATGATCAATAATCCCTCCAAAATACCACATCAAGACACCAAGACCTTGAGGAACACCATAAAAAAAGACATGCTGTGATTTGGGCTCAAAAACTTATGACATTTGGAGATTTCTGCATTTTTCGCTGATTGTATGGCGAGCACTTGTGTTGTGTAAACTGCTCAGAAACCTCCTTATTGTCAATCTAGCTAGGAAAGCCATCCATCCTCTGAATGCTCTAGGTCTCTAGTTTGATCCATCCATCCTCTGAATGCTCTAGGTCTCTAGTTTGATCCATCCATCCTCTGAATGCTCTAGGTCTCTAGTTTGATCCATCCATCCTCTGAATGCTCTAGGTCTCTAGTTTGATCCATCCATCCTCTGAATGCTCTAGGTCTCTAGTTTGATCCATCCATCCTCTGAATGCTCTAGGTCTCTAGTTTGTGGCTGTAAAGTTTCATGAGGCTGTGATTATCCTAGAGGTCACCGCAGGTCATTTTATACAGTGAGGTCATTGAAATGTCTCCTATGGGGACTAACATCATCACACATGAATCCAGTTGGACTCATTGGATCCACAAGAGTCTCAGCTTTACACTGATACACAATTTATGGAATTCAAGACTGTTTATGGACCCCAGTATGCAGAAATATTCAAATACACCATTTTAGAATAGGAGACAATAACACATTTATACTGCATGTGATTATCATAAAGTGGGCATGTCTGTAAAGGGGAGACTCGTGGGTACCCATAGAACCCATTTACATTCACATATCTTGAGGTCAGAGGTCAAGGGACCCATTTGAAAATCGCCATGAAAGTTTTTCCTCGCTACAATGTAGTTTGGAGTGTTATTTATCCTCTTTCTTGACAAGCTAGTATGACATGGCTGGATTCCTTAGTTTCATATGATATCTGTAGCTTCTAGCTTTAAAACTGAACCTGCCTCTGAAAGACAGTGAACCCGCGGGTCTCAGAGTGTTAAAGGCATACTTTACAGTCTGTAAAGGCACCATGGTACCAAACCCACAGAGCTGATTCCTCAGCGTTCAGCCGGATCAATCAATCAGCTGTGAGCTGAGGATCTGATTTATAGATGTTTGTTTATCGTTTGGTGAGGAATGCCATGGGAACGCTGCAGGAAACAGCTGTTTCTACTGTCTGTCTCTGGTGTTGTCTTTAGAGAAACCTAAACTTACCAGATCATTGATGTAACGAGGTTCTTGTCTGAGAGAGATTTCAGTCTTGCTGTTTAACAGTGTGGTTTTCACATGTGTGTGTGTGTGGTTATCACAATGCTGCACGCTGCACGTCTGAGGCAGCGTCTGCTCGAGTCCATCAGGAGACGGAGATGTCAGTTTTTTGTTTTTTTTATTATTTTGTAAATTCAGCCGTGAACTGAACGTTTCCAGGAATGTGAGCTCAGCAGAACGTCTGCCAGAGGAAGTCGCTCCGCCCTCGGACTCCACAGATAACCTCTCACCTGCTCTCCTACCGCCGCCGGCGCTCACCGCATCAGAACAAACCAGTGGCTGACACATGCACACGATGGATTGGGAAATATGGCAAAGGTGTCTGGGAGAGAATCCAGGGGAAGTTTGTGTGGATGGAATTAGATAAGAGAGAGAGAGAGAGAGAGAGAGAGAGAGGGAGAGAGAGAGAGGGCATCAAACTGAGGGACAGAGAGAAGAGACCAGAGATCATTTTATTGCAGGATGCATCAAAAACAATGCAGTTTGGCATCTTATTGCATGCATGATGTGTAAAACATGAGCAGTTGTTTTGTGCAAAAGAGAAGATTTTAGTTTAAAGAAAAAAGAACCAAAATCGATGCAGCAGAATCAGAGATATCGTCTCGTCTGGACCGCAGAGGGCCGGTCCTCACTGAGTGATGAAGTTAAGGTTAAGCGTTGATCTCGAAAGGTGAGGATAGGTCCTCGGGTAGCGAGTCTCGCAAGAGTTTTTGCAAGCTTTTGCAGATCTCAGATCAGATTTTGCAATTTGCAAACTCCCTTCTAGGCACAATCCATCGCTGCTTCCATTCATTTCCTATGGAAAGCAGGAGAAGCAGTTGCCCAGTGCATGCTGGGAGTTTTGCGGTGAGGTGGAGAGGGTCCGTATTTGCATAAAGTTGAAAATTCTCAACTTTATGCAAATGAGCCCGTCCAGCGTGACGCGTCTAGACTTCTACTACTACTCTTCCTTGTTAAAACCTGGCGCCTACATTACCCACAATGCAACTCCCCCTCTGACAGTTTGGCTAACAGATTCAGGTGTGTTATTCTAGTTAGCAGCTAATGTGTCCTGCAGCTAAGCTTCTTTCTAAATTTGTGTATGTTTTTTTCGGGCCACCGATCAGCCAATCACTGCAGACGTACCGAGTGAGTTCATTCATAAAACATGATGTCATCACGATGTCATCCGTCCCTCCTCTCGGTTCCTCAGTAAAAGTTTGTCTCAGCAGCTTGGTGAACCTCCGTTCAGGAAGTCGACCGGTACGATAAGGTTCTTATTAAGCAGCCTCGTTAATCAAACACAGATCAATTAATCACATTCGTCCTGAGTGACAGGCGAGCTGCGAGCACAATGGCCGAGACTCTGTGAGAACAGAGGAAGAGGAAGAGGAAGAGGAGTGTTGTTGTGTCCAGAGCTGATAAAGATCTGCTGCCACCAATCAGGGCTTTTCCCAGGAGGAGAGGTGAAGCTCTCGTTGGTGTGTAAAGTGTGTGTGTGTGTGTCTGTTTATGAGTGTGTGCAGTGATTTCCTCTTCTGTGGTTTCTGTATTTTCCTCTCGTTAGTGAGTTAGTGAGTGTTGATTGGCTGGCTGTGAGTGACATCATTAATAGTGCAGTAATACTTTAGTTTCAGTGGAGAGAAGCGACTGTTTGTACTTCACAGAAGTCGAGTCGGACTTTAACGGTGACCAAAGAAAAGCAAAAATCCCTCAGAGAACTGTACTGCGTCTGCACGATCTTCTGCAACTGTTATAATCAAAATAAAATTAAAAATTAAAATTAAAAATATTTTAAAAAAAATTAAATTTAAAAATAAAATAAAATAAAATAAATTAAATTAAATTAAATTAAAAAAAAAAATATATATATATATATATATATATATATATATATATATATATATATATATAAAATTATAATAATAATAGAAAATAAAATTTGTAATGTGCAGCCTGGTACCAAATATGAAAACTTCAAGCATCACACATTTTTTTTTAAAGTTTTTATTTTTTAACATACTCAACATATTAAGATTCAAGGATCTTTATTTGTCATAAGTTAATTCCAGCAAAGCTGTCGTTTCTAATGAAAATCTTTGGTCTCAGGTTCCTTCATCAATACTCATAAAATATGTAAATATAAAAGGGGAAATCACACAAGTAAATGTAAAAGCAAAAAGATAATCTAAGTGCAGTTAAAATAAATATAAACATAATTAAATATAAAATAATAATGTAAACGTAAATTTGTAATTTTGTTGAAGACAGTATTTCAGATGGGATAACTGGATGTAAACAGGATGTAGTATATATATGCATGAGGTGGAGTAATATATGTGTATATATGTACACAGAGGTGTAAACAGGAATGTAGTACGTAATAATGAGAAGTACTAAAATATATATTTATATATACAGAGGTGTAACAGTTTGTTGTAAAACAGTATGTAAAGTATATAAAGGTAAATAAAGGTAAAGTGATATCTCTACATTGTGCAGTGAAATGTTTTGTTTGTTCCAGTACTGCGCTTAACATAATAAATAATTAAAATACAACATATATACAACAAATACTGTAAGATGATATGTATATATCTGTATATACGGGGCACCCAAATCATCTGTATGAAGTAGATAATCCATTAATGAACTGCTGCTATTGATCCTTCATTTGCTTTTTGAGCACAGACATTATTCATTTATAAGGTCGTTTTCATGATCCTTACTTATATATCATATTGTGTATTTTTCTAATTTTCTTACAACATTACATTAAATGAATTCATTTTCTATGTTCTTATAATTTTGTGTAATTAAATATTTTAAAGTCCTGCGCTTTGTAGGGACACCTTCCACCTTTTTTGCATATATTAGACAAAATAAATTAGAAGTATACATATATAGAAGTCATTTCTGGGAGACAGTGTTGTGTTTTCTCCGGAAGAAAGATAAATTATTTTTATCTGATTGAAACTTCCATTTCTTTTTTCCCTTTCCTTATACATGCTCTTATTATTTTTTTATCTGATGTTTATGATTACACTTGATTGAATTACAGATTTTTATTTATTGTTTTTCATATTGGGGAACACTTCCTTCCTCCCCGTGCACACAGAGTTTCCACCATGATCTTTTAATTGTGCAAATAAAATAAATTACTCTTAATTAATCTTACAGGTTCAACTGCTGTGAATTTTTAATTTGTTTGTTTTGTCATCAGGAAGTTTTTCAGAAAAACTCCAAACCAGAAACACTTTTGTTTGGTTTTCTTTTCCCAGCAGGAAGCAGGGATTTCCCAGCCTCTCCCTGCACCTGAATGCAGCATGAGATTTGAAAAGCTGATTGTCTGCAGTGATTGGCTGCCTGTTGGTCAGGTGTGTTTTAAAGGTCAGCTGATCCACTGGAGCCATGTTGGATTGTTGGAGTGGAAACTGAAGATGAGTCATGATGGAAAGTTCATCAGTAAACAGGTATGAATGAAACACAGCTGAAGGTTAATGGTTAAATACTCTTTACATACATTTATAAAGTTCATCTGTGGATTTGAGGCTTTTCATGGGATTTGTTGACCAAAAGAAAAATATAGAATAACACCTCAATCATATCGTAATGTATTGATAATCTTTTTGAACCAAAAGATATCCGATACACAACGGGATACTTGCTTCTTAAATAACTCATTGCTTAACTGACTGGATTGTTTCTGTTGTCGAAGGATTTCTTCATGTGTGGTCGTTGAACTTTAGTTTCAAAATGACCGTCTGTTTTATGATGAAATCTGAATTTACGGTTAACAAACAGCAACACGAGTAATCTGAGCCAGAGCTGCTTTTTAAGTGTTTCCTGATGCTCTTCAGTTAGTTTTACATTTTTGTCTGAATACAGCACATACCACATGTGACAGGAAGTAGAAATAATACTGATGGAGTGGGTTGCAGCTTGGCTGACCTCTGTCTGTCTCTGGCTGTATGTATCTGGCTGACAGATTGCTCTGCGTTGCTTTGTTTCCGGTCAGATAGACGCTGATTATCGACTTCTTTCTCTCCCTCGGAGGTTTAACATGTTGTTCTGCTGCTTCACACTTATAATGTAAATACTCTGTTCCTGCTGAGTTACCTGTTTTATACAGTATACCACTAGAACATTTCATTTCTATTAATTAAAGGTATTTAGTATATACAGTTCCCTTTGTTAACACCTTATTTTGAAAACCGTCCGTGTCTACTTCCTCTAACTTCTCCAAGGCCGTCTCTAGCTCTCCCGTCAGCTCCGTTCTCTTTATCCATCCATGGTCAGCTCCATCGGGGCCGTTTCAATGCATTTAACATAAATGTCAGTATATGGGTGCTCTACAGTTGTAGCGTCGGCCCATTTGACCACGGAGATGAGAGCGACGGCCGGCTCGACCGCACGTTACCGCGATACGATAACGTTTCCTGTCCGTGACAGAGTTAGCATGCAGCTTTAGCCGTGATGTCTAGCTCTGCTTTTCCTGCAATGTGTTAAACCCAAAGTGTTTCCATCCTTTACTGGATGTGTAGTGTTTACCACTTTGGATTTAACATGTGAGGGTGCAGGTCGTATCCACGACGACCCTCCGACGTTTTATACTTTCTGAGGTTTGTTTTGGTTGACGGATACGGAACGGATATGACGTCACGTTACTCAGACTACAACAATAAAAGCGGTAACTTCCTTCTACCTCCATATAGACTCAGATGAAGCAAATATATCGATTCATTAGCTTATTCCAGCATCACGCGTGCGACTATTTATTGCTTTTCTCAGTTATATATCACTGTAAATTACATTTCTTTGGGTTCTGATGTTTTTGTTGGACAATACAAGTAGTGTACAGATGTGAGATGTTGTGATGTTTCACCATTTTCTGACATTTTATAGACTATCAAAACAATAATTGACAGATAAATCAATTCGGCGTTGTTTATTCATGGCTTAGTATTTATTAAATACTGGTGACTGATATTAAAACTTTATGAGATGATAAGGGCCTCACGAAGCCTCGTTAAATAACACAGCTCTTCTTATCAAACTTCAGTCAACAGGGCCGAATCTGTCTGGTTTGGTTTCTCTGGCTTGGTCTTGGTGACCAGTTTTTGGTCCTGATAGGGGGACTGTGGAGGTCCCAGGTCCAGGTCTGGGACTGTGGAGGTCCCAGCTCCAGGTCTGGGTCTGTGTGTTTGTGTTAATCTGTTGTATTAAGTGTATGTATGGTGGTTTCCCTCAGCTTTGCCTGTTAGTTAACAACACTCATCTGTGTTTTCAGGGTCCGACCGAGGCGACGTCATGGTGGTTTCCAGCTGCTAACGGAGGTAAATGCAGTTCTGGATTCATTAAGGGAGGGAGCCGTATGAGTGGGTGTTTATGTGGATTTCTATACATCCAGGTATCTGCCAGATGTGCTGTAAAGCTTTTTATAAACTCACTCCAGTTCTCCTCCCTCTAAATGAGATGCTTGTTAAATCTCTGAATTTTTTAATGAACATGTTGTTTACACCCAGCCTGGGTCTCCATGCTCTCTGGGTCAGATACATTCTCCTCAAATCCCTGTTAAACTATGAAAAGTAAAGGTTGTGTTGTGCTCGACCAGATCTAGTTTGTACGGCGTGTTTAAAGTGTTTCTGAACGGCCACACTCAGAGAGAGGAGACGCCCATTTTGAACCCATTTTATCAGCCGATTGAATGAACGTAATCAGCTTCAGACGGGCCAAAAAAAATCCATGTTTGTTACGTGACGTTAAGATTCTGCAGAATCTGTTTAGAGGAGATTAGTTTACGACCACCTCTGTGTGTTGGACACAAACCAGACAAACCACACCGACTTTTAAACATCGTGAAACACTATCAGAGTATACACGGCTGCATGCAAACAGGATTATTAGTGGAATATTCATTTTTATTAGCCATGCAAACAGCTTAGTAGGAATATAGTATATCGGTAGTCAGTGATTTTATCTGCAGTCCTGACTGTAGGCTGAATTTTGGTGAGGAAGAGCTGTCTTGGCCATTTTCAAAGGGGTCCCTTGACCTCTGACCTCCAGATGTATGAATGTAAATGGGTTCTATGGGTACCCACGAGTCTCCCCTTTACAAACATGCCCACTTTATGATAATCACATGCAGTTTTTTTATTCTAAAATGGTGTATTTGAATAATTCTGCATACTGGGGTCCCTAAAAGGTCTTGAATTACATAAATTGGGTCTCTAATTAACCTTGAGGTTCCCAGCTCTCGGATGATGTACACCACTTCTATGTGACATCTACTGTTGACCTTCTATCTCCCCCTAAAGACACCCTGTACCCTCCCTAAAAGCTGGTCTATTGTCGGGTTAAAGGTTGAAATATTCTTATTAAAACACCTGATTTCTTGTTTAAAGTAGGTTTTTAGGGCTCAGTTGCAAACTAAAAGGACTTTTTATTTTTTACAGTGTAAAACCTTTGCAGAAGGTGTTTGAACAGAGATTACAGGGAAACTGAACCAGGAAAAAGCGAGTAGTTAATCAGAATCCAGCAGTGTGTATATCAGAAGGAGTTCCCCTCTGCACTAATCTTTAATCTTTAATCTTTAATCTCATGTGTCAGGATTTTCCCTGGAAGCCTGCAAGCAGACGTACCTGAACGTACCTGAAACGTTTCCCACTAACATCCTGCTTCACATTCAAACACCAACTCGTTACCCAATATCACCTCAGAGAGACCTTTACCTCACAGGTGAACAGGTTATTCACTATAATTAATGCTGATTTTGCAATGCTGATTACAACACACTTTTCTAAGTATCAGGTGTTGTGACGCAGGTTATTCTAAGTGGATATTAGTCCTCCAAACTAAGTTAAAGGTTTCATTATTACGATGGAGTATTAGGGTCACATTGAGGGGAAAACAAATCGGAGATTTCGAGAATAAAGTCATAATATTACGGGAAAAAAGTCGTAATTTTATGAGATTAAAGTCATAACTTTGCAAAAAAAAAAAATCGTAATATTACAAGAATTAAGTCTTAACTTTACGAGAAAAAAGGTCATATTACGAGAATAAAGTCATAACTTTACGACTTTTTTCTCGTAAACTTATGACTTTATTCTGATAATATTACAACTTTTTTCTCTTAAAATTATGACTTTATTCTCATAATATTACAACTTTTTTCTCATAAACTTATGACTTTATTCTCATAATATTACAACTTTTTTCTCTTAAAATTATGAATTTATTCTCATAATATTACAACTTTTTTCTCTTAAAATTATGGCTTTATTCTCATAATATTATGTCTTTTTTCTCTTAAACTTATGACTTTATTCTCATAATATTACAACTTTTTTCTCTTAAAGTTATGACTTAATTCTCATAATATTCAAATTTTTTTCTTGTAAACTTATGACTTTATTCTCATAATATTACAACTTTCTTCTCTTAAAGTTATGACTTTATTCTCATAATATTACAACTTTTTTCTTGAAAAACATGACTTTATTCTCATAATATTACAACTTTTTTCTTGTAAACTTATGACTATTCTCATAATATTACAACTTTTTTCTTGTAAACTTATGACTTTATTCTCATAATATTACAACTTTTTTCTCATAAACTTATGACTTTATTCTCATAATATTACAACTTTTTTCTCATAAACTTATGACTTTATTCTCATAATATTATAACTTTTTTCTTGTAAACTTATGACTTTATTCTCATAATATTATAACTTTTTTCTCTTAAAATTATGACTTTATTCTCATAATATTCCGATTTTTTTTCTTGTAAACTTATGACTTTATTCTCATAATATTACAACTTTTTTCTCTTAAACTTATGACTTTATTCTCACAATATTATGACTTTTTTCTCGAAATCTCCGATTTTTTTTTTTTCCTCAATTTGGCCCTAATACTCCGTCGTACATTAAGCTGATAACCTATTAAGTGTTTTATTTAAAGAACGGGTCCATCTGTGTTCTGTTACTTTTTTTTTTTTTTTTTAAATGGAAACCTCCACTCAGCCGTTAGCCAAAAGCAGTGACGTAGATCACCACAGTAAGCTAATCAACAAGGTTATGAGTAATGTAAAAGCTAGTGCTATGAGTCAAAGTGGAAATAACTGAAAGGGTTAGTTTGGATTTTTTGAGGTGGGGTTGTATATATACTCCCGCGTTCTGAGAGGTAAAATAACTGTTTTTGTGAATGGAGTCTGGTGGCTTTGAAGAGAGCGATATAACGGCTTCAGTTCTCCGTCTGACGGCGAGGTAAAGCGGCTGTGGACGGGAGCAATAGATAAACAGATTTTAGACACCTATAAAAAAATCAATATCAGTTTAAGTGTACGCTATATTTAAAATATTTTCACAACTTTACCTCACCTTTCTAACGGGGAACTGAAGCCGGCAGTTCCACCAGACCAGACTCCATTCACAAAAACAGTAATTTTACCTCTCAGAACACGGGAGCTGCTCTACCGCTGCATCGATCGGTTACTTACTGTATGTAACGTTAATACACTGACTATAATGATGTATATATACTGTACATGTTGCATCTTGAAGGGAATCTCGTCTCGGTCTTCGGTGTTTCAGAGGTTTTGGTTTCAACCAAATCTAGTTGGCTGAGGTTTAGAGTTTTACTGTCAGTCCCCATAGAGGCACAAATACTCTCTAATATGATGTCACTGCTATGTACAAATGCAGGTGAAGCCTATTTTATTTAACTGTTTGAAACAACTAGGAATCTTTATCACCTCCGTCAAGGAGGTCAGGTTTTTATTCTCATGAAATTTGGTGGAAGGGTTTAGCATGAGCCATGGAAGAACCCGTTACATGTTGAAGCGGATCTGAATCACGGGGCAGATACATCTGTTATTTTCCAGTTATTGAAACGGCCCTGATGGAGGTGTGTGCAGATTTCCATCGTTTCCAGTTCCAACTGATTTTATTGCAGTTGACTCACAACATGTGTCTTTGTTAGTCCTGATGTGTAGTTAGGTGGAGGTTAACTTCTCTGAACCTGTACCGGTGAGGTTAACGTGCAACACACACCAACGGAGTATGACTCATGGCGGCGAAAAAGTGCCTTTTGCTACATAACGGGAAGTTGTTATAACTTCAGCATAATTTGTCAAATCTGCTCCAATTTAATAAAATTATACAAATAAAATCCGATAAAACAGGTGTTTAATAAAATAACAATAAAATAAAATTATACAAATTACATCCATTAAAATAAGTGATTAATAAAATAACAATACAATGTAATAAAATTATACAAATTAAATACAAAAAAAGTGATTAATAAAATAATAACATATACTAAAATTATATGAATTAAATACAATAAAATAAGTGATTAATAAAATTACGATAAAATTATACAAATGAAATACAATAAAATGGATGATTAATAAAATATAATACAATTAAACAAATTAAATACAATAAAATAAGTGATAAATAAAATACAATAAAATTATACAAATTAAATACAGTAAAATTGGTTATTAATAAAATCTAATAAAATTATACAAATTAAATACAATAAAATAAGTGATTAATAAAATTATTCAAATTAAATACAATAATATGGATGATTAATAAAATATAATACAATTAAACAAATTAAATACAATAAAATAAGTGATTAATAAAACAACAATGAAATACAATAAAATTATTCAAATTAAATACAGTAAAATTAGTGATTAATAAAATCTAATAAAATTATACAAATTAAATACAATAAAATGGGTGATTAATAAAGTGTAATAAAATTATAAAAATTAAAGACAATAAAATAAGTGATTAATAAAATAACAATAAAACACAATAGAATTATACAAATTAAATACAGTAAAATTGATAATTAATAAAATAATGATAAAATCTAATAAAATTATACAAATTAAATACAATAAAATAAGTGATTAATAAAATTACGATAAAATATAATACAATTATACAATTTAAATACAATAAAATCGGTGATTAATAAAATGTAATAAAATTACACAAATTAAATGAAACAAAATATGTGATAATACTACTTATTCATAATTAATAAAATAACAATAAAATAGATTATAATCCAGTACATAGGTGATTAATAATAATGAATTAATAATCATATAACAGATCCACATTAAATACAGTTTCATTGTTGGTGTCATTGTAAAATTCAGTGTTCCTGCTATTAGTTATATTCATTCCATCATATTGTTTTGTGGGAAACACTGACCATGGACAGTAAATAGAGGTTAAATACTGTAAACCTCATGTAAATGACAGCAGTGCAGGCATAACAAAAACTCCCCGCTAACAGGAAGTGGGGTCAAACGGCGTGCTGCAGCGGTTGGTTTTTAACGGCTGCTGTGGGTGAAACTTCAAAGAGAAACTGGCGCTGATAGAAACCAGAGACTCGTGACTGAAAGGACAAAAAATTGCAAAATCACAGAAAAGTCTGAGTTTTCTCTGCTTCATTCCCGGTACTTTCTGCAGAATAAGAGCATGCGTCCTTCCAGAGAAACCAGTGACTCTGTGAGTGGATGATGGGAAGAAGGCCATTGCTTTGACAGTTAATAGGTAATAAGTGTGTGTGCGTGTGTGCGTGCATGCGTTCGTGCGTGCATGCGCATCAGTTTGAATGTGCCATCGTGCAGCCTGCAGCATTTGTAGGCCAACTGCAGTTATTACTCAATCAGTCTTTCACCACAAATGTTTATTTTGGCACTCCTGCTTCTTTGTCAAGTGTTCATGTTGTTTGATTGTTTGTCGTGTTATCTTAGTTACATGGAACAGTTTTAACATCTGCAGCGCCGCAGGCAACATGCCTTCCTCAGGACTTTAGTCCAACATTTTGGGCAGTAAATAGCAGCTTTCAGCAAACAGCAGCACTAAGAACAGGGACTCTGTGCTGTCGGTTCAGTTCTACCGATGACTAAAGTACATTTTGCTGGCATCGCGTCATGTGCTGCTGTCAAGATGTGATTTACTGTGTTGTGAGGGTATTTTTCTTTTGCTCTTTTTCCGAACAATGAAACGACGTGTAACTGTAATGCTGTGGTTTTTTAAGTTTTTTTAAATTAAATACAATAAAATAGGTGATTTATAAAATATAATTAAATTATACAAATGAATTACAAAAAATAAGGGATTAATAAAATGACAATAAAATGTAATAAAATTATACAAATAAAATAAGTGATAAATAAAAACAATAAAATGTAATAAAATTATACAAACAAAATAAGTGATTAATAAAATATAGTAAAATTATACAAATTAAATACAATGAAATAGGTGATTAATAAAATAGCAATAAAATATAGTAAAATTATACAAATTAAATACAATAGCATAAGTGATTCATAAAATATGTGATTAATAAAATAACAATAAAATATAATTAAATTATACAATAAAATAGGTGATTAATAAAAAAACAATTAAATGTAATAAAATTATACAAATTAAATAAAATAAAATAAGTGATAAAAAAATAACGATAAAATATAATAAAATTATACAAATTAAATACAACAAAATATGTGATTAATAAAATAAAATGCAGTATTTAACTTCATCTAGTGCATGCATGAATTGGTTTTGCACAAAAATCCCAAACACATAAAAAAATGGTGAATCTTGCATTATGATCAGAATGCAACAGGTGCAGCAGCCTCTCACAGAAAATTGTATCTATACACCTGAATTACATCCAACTAGATTGTAGGAATAAAATGGAAATATTAACATTATTTCCTGTTGTCAAGTGTGGATCTGTGGAGGCAGATTACAATGAGCAGGAATACAAACTCATAATCTTTTTATTATTTTATGTCCACTTTCGTATTCCTGCTAATCTTTAACAACTTCTGATCTTTATCTGATTTACGTGAACAAACATTTCCCCCAGGAGTAAACCTCTGACGCTGTTTGTAATCTTCCAAGAATGAAATCAGGTCATCTGTTTGTCGGGAAGTGAGGAGCACAGATTGCTGTAAACTGTTGTGAATGCTCTTCAGATGTATTTACTCTACAGCTACAGTGATGTGATAAGATTGGGGGGGAGTTTCTCCTCATTTAGACCGTGTGTCCGTCTGTCTGGTGGAGAAGGAGGGAGTTAAATACTGAAGTCGGTCCACTTCTTGAGAAACCTTCAGTTTAACCTCCATTTACTGTTGACGGTCAGTGTTTTATTCCCTCCAGGTGTTTCTGTAATGAAGTGAAACTCATTAAGACCGAAAGACTTTTGCATTCTGCTGCAGTTTTAAAGTAGGATATCATCAGTTTATATTTGTGTCAGATTTACAGATCTACTCCGGTTCGATCATTTCAAATTTTTAGTTTTTGTGCAAAATGTCTCCATCATGATTACAATGTGCACAAAAAGATTACTTTGGTTGCTTTATGGTTAATAAGATGCAAACCACATAACACAATGTCAATGGTTGGACTCCTGGCTGAGGGATAAATACATATAATTAAACGCTTAAAAAAATAAATACATAATTTAATGCTTAACTGTCTTGATAAAAACATGCATTGTACATCATTTTTGTCAGTATCTTAAAGGTATGTTCATGATCCCGTGAGCTAAATGTATCAAATATCTGTGAAAATATTGGATTTAAAAGGATAGTTTGGGTGTTTCTCAGTGTGGTTGTATGACGTACTTATCCACAGTCAGTGTATTTGTTGTATTTCACGGTAATTAGGTGATAATTAGCAAGTAACCTATTTGAAATTTCTTTGGAGTTAATGCCAAATTACCCCCAAATTTACCTCAAAATTTATCAAAAATTACTTAAATATTATTCAATTATTATATGCTAAAATAGCATATAATGGTTAAAATAGGGCCCGGAATATCAAAACTAATAGAAGACACTTCTGATCACCATTGTGTGACTTATTGTCTCCACAGATGTAACCTGGTAGCTGAAGTCATGATTCAGGGAGGTTTTTAAGACGTTTATTATTATCTATTTATCAGCAAACAGGGAAATAACGCACATCAATTTTTTTCTTTGTATTCTTTTCCTGGAAATGTATTAAATAAATCACCAGCTATTGTGAGAAAAAGCGGAATATAATTATTAAATAATGTTTATAACAGATATAAAATAATAATAATAAAAGTCCAGAGTCACTACAGCCAAACAAGGTAATTTTTGATAAATTTTTAGGTAAATTTTGGGGTAATTTGGCAGTAATTCCAAAGAAATTTCAAATGGGTTACTTGCTAATTATCACCACCAATTATCATCAATTATATCACCTAATTACCATGAAATTTGCAGATTTGTAAAATGAAGTGTTACCAAACTTTCCGCTCTTATATCACGAAAATAGTTCACCGAAAATAATCCTGCAGTTGATGAATCTGTCTTTATTTTGTATCGACAACGGTTAGTTTAAAAGGACGCTCCTGATTTGCATAAAGTAGCCGAGACCTCGCGCTCCCAGGATGCATTGCACCGCTGCTTCCATAGACAATGAATGGGAAGTGTTGAAAGGACGGAGACAGGACGGAGTCGTGACCGGACGCCACAGCAAACACGCTGATGGTTTTATGATGTTTATACGTCGTCTTCTCTGTTTATCTCATTCTTACTTTATGTTGAGAATAATTATTACACATCTCCATATCAGCCACCTTTGACTTGACTTCCTGTTTGTGTGTCGGGTCGTTATGAAGCAACATAACTGAGTGTTTCAGAGTCTGACGGGAAGAAGAAGAAGAAGAAGAAGGGCGAAGACCTCTCAGTCTCTCCTTCTGTCTGTAGTCCATTAAAAGACTTCTGTTCTCCAGCTCTGTAGACTGTAACAGGATTATTGTGATAAAACTATTTCTTTGGGATGGAAATGAGGTTGTGAAGAGAGATGAGATTACTTTTCTGATAAAGTAAAGGAAGCTCATTACAACACTGAAACGGATTTAATGGATTTAATGGAAAAACTTTTCAATGATCAAAGTTCATTTACTCATACGGGACCAACATGTGTGACCCAGATCTCTCTGCATTGCTTCATGTTTATCGACTTAATTACAAATTCACGTCATTGTGAGACCTCAGAGGTAAAAAAATACCATTGAAGCAATAATCGGTTCAATCCACTGACCTCCGTTATTCTGCGTCATACATTTACTGGACCACAGTTGGCTCAGTTAGACAGTTGTACAGGAAGAAAGATTGTTTTTATTAACATATTTTATTTCCCTGCCTACTGTAGATCTATAAGGTCACAGTCAAAACCTGGTTTCCTGTTTAACCTCTTTTACCCGACGGACCGGGTTCAGCTGAGCTGTGTTTTAAAACTCTGCCTTTAAAAACTTCATAAAATACTGTGCTTTTTTTTTTTCCTGAATAGTTTCTAAAAGACGAGGCCTTAACGCGACTAAAACAACACTCAGAGTGGATTTTAGTCCAAACAATTTCATTATTTTAGTTACAAAATCAACGAACGAAATTTTTTATTTTTGTTATCTTATTTACATTGTTATTGATCTTATTTGTTATTATCTACTTGATCATATTTCATTATTATAATAAAACGACTCCATTTGGATTCAGAATATACATTTTTCTATTGATTTTATACTGTGCACAATGGTAGAACCTGATGATGCAGAGGGTAAATGTCATGGCCAAAGGCTCCATTGTGTGCACATAGCCTCCTGTAGTGGATATCAGGAGTATTTTAGAGCCAGATTCCCTTTCAAGAGGTAGAAAACCCATTTGGCACACTTTGGGTATCCAAGTGTGCCAAATGGAGAGTCCTCCTGGTCCTATCCTGACTAAAACCTTTGTAGAATCTATGTGCTTTGTGTTATTTATATCTGCTTTGGCACAGTTGTAGTCAAGGAGTTGCTGAATGAATTCAGTGGCATCTCTGTGCATGGCATCATTGTTATAATGGTGTTATCCACTGTCTAATCTAGAAAACATTTTAAGGCGAGGATAAAAATGTTTCCTTTGGTTCATCACAGTTTGCTTAGTAACAGTCACGATGTTACTGACACTGGGGATGAATTCTCTGAGGTCTTACCTATCCATAGAGACCAAGATCATGCATATAGACCTGGTAGTTGTGGAGCTATTACAGATTTATTTTGGGTATGTCTGTCTAGGAGAACCACACCACACCACAAGTGTCCACGGCCCGAGCTGCATTGTGGGTAGTGTAGTAATGCATCAGGCTGTAAATATCTCTTCTTATTGGATTCCTTCGTTTCTTTCGATATAAACAGATGAGCTGCTGTTGTCTAAACATCTGAATCATCTCCGGTTTCTCACCTGTTATCTGCTGTAGCATCTTATTGGCAACCTGACAGAGTACACATCATCTGTTAGTGTCGGTAACGCCCAGCTGACACCACGAAACATTATCTGATAACAATTCATCTTAAATTCACTGAAGTGTCACCGTGACTGTGTGAATGTGTTGAGAGCAGCAGGGAGGAGGAGGAGGAGGAGGAGGAGGAGGAGGAGGAGGAGGAGGAGGAGGAGGAGGAGGAGGAGGAGGAGGAGGAGGAGGAGGAGGTGGAGGATGTTCTGACACGCCGAGATTTGACTTGTGTTTCATGCAGATGATCCAGCTGGTAGATTTACAGCCTGCTGATGTCTTTACCATGTGTTCTTCCTGTTATGACTGTCCACACCCACACACTGTGGTAGATGAAGATCTGATCCTGTGCAGATTAGAGTTTCCTCCGACTTCCTGCTTTGTGTTGTGAGTCCAGTTGACTGATCTCTTGTTCTCAGAAACATTTCTATTGATTCAGCGTTGATTAAAGGGACTGTATGTACGTTTTTACACGTATAAACATTTTTTAATATTTTTTATTGCCAATACAGCGTTGGAGGCGGAGCTCCGTTCATTCAAAGTTGCTCAGTGGTGCATGAAGCCTAAATGTCTCGACTTCCGAGTGGAAAAGTACCCGGATCTTCCGGCGATCTTCCGCATCCATCGGGCCCGTGGAGCAGGCGCAGTATGGCGTCCGCTCGGTCACGGGGTCACGCTGTCGTCACGGCTCGCTAACTCCGCCTCCCAGCACCTCGCTCCAGCCTCATTCACATGAACGGAGGAAGGAGAAACAACTCTGGATTCGGCTATTTTCGGCAGTTTAAATAAGCGCTATTCAAGTGTTCGTACTGGGGAGTTGATTCACCTCAAAAAAAAAAAGATCCTCTGAGTCACAGACGTCTCTTTCCCAATGTGAGTCTATGGGAAAAAGTCTTTTTGGGCCCAATGGCATCACGTGATGGACACGGAGGTTGCAGTACCGCCGTTTGACCACTACGAAAGTTGGCATCAACGACCGGCGCTCTTCCTGGGGGCTTCGTTGTAACCTAAAAAATGAGATCTTCCACGACTTTCTGAGTTTCCTCTGTCAGCCTGTTGATGCTTTTAATGTGAGAAATGTTCATTTTTACGGGAAAATCCAACGGATGTGACGTCATGCACGCTCGGGAGTGCCTTTATCTTCAGCTCCGCTTAAAGGGCTAACGATGTGCAACCGTAGATAACGTTCGGTTAAAAATGGAGTCTGCTAACGCCAACAAACGACCAGCCGCCACCTCAACTCAGACTCCAACACAAACTCCACGCAAACACAAAAAAACAGATCTGGTGATGCAACAGTAAAACAGGAATGTGAGCGACGTCGGAGGGAAAACATCATCAACAGAATAAACTAACACGACTGCCGAGCATGTGAAATATAGAGCGATGCTGTGGTTTTAGCTGTCGGTCATGTTCAGTCTTGTGTGTTTCGCCTCGGGTTCCTGTTCAGTTTGTGAGGACGCACGTTTGTAACCGACCCGTCTGAAGAGATGTGTGTGTGGTTATTCTGGTGTCATCTGCATTTGATTTACTGAAGGTAAACACATCATGTGTCTGCTGGGATTAATTTATTAACTGAAGGAGGAACTTCTCTTACAGTAAAAAGCAGCTGTGAGCATCACATACTGGAAGAATCACTCAATCACTCACGCAGACTAAAGATTAAAACGTATTTTATTTACATTTCAAGCATTATTCCGTCTTTGCAGCTCCAAATATTTAGTTTGATATCTGGCGGTGAAGTGACGTTATCTTATAAACAGACGGGTTTCTGAGACGTCTATTCTCAACACTGATGAAATGTTTTCCTGCAAAATCTGAATCAGATTTACTGGCTCAGTATGTGTGCACATACGAGGAATTTAAACTTGTTTTTTTCGTAGCTCTCAATGTACTTAACCCTCCTGTTGTCTTCCCGTCGACCGTGCAACCTTTGGTCTGGTTTGACGGTTTATAAAGCATACAGTATAAATTATCACCCAATTCTGTGTTACACCTTTTTAGCCAATTCATTCCAACTCATTTTCACAAGTTTTACACTTTTTTTTTTGGTAATTTCTGGTTAATAAACAATATTTCACGAAATTACACCTAATCTTTGAAAAAAAAAGCAGAAATTATTAATTATTTTGACTATAGTTAATATCAGAGGAACATAATGTTGATGGATTATCACAGACTGGTATATGTCAAGGTTTAGTCAGAATATTATAATTATTATAATATAAAACATTTTCAGTGGCAGCACATAATGACACCTTTTTAACTAAATGCATTACAACTCATCACCACAAGTTTTACACTTTTTTCTTTGTAATTTATGGTCAATAAACCTCATTTACATGAAAATATGCCTCATTTTTGAGCTAGAAAACCCCCAAGAAATTATGAATTACTTTCATCCAATGTTATTTTGGGGCAGTTAGATGAAAGAAACCCATATTCATGATATAATGAAGTTTGAAAACGGGTCAAATTTGACCCGAGGACAACAGGAATGCAGGAAATAATTAGTTCACTACTTAACAGTCAATGTTTATAGATATGAAACACGTGATGGTGGAGCGGAGACTGTAGTGGGAGGTGTTCAGGAGGTTTCTGGCTGTGAGAGAGAGAGAGTTGGATAAACGTCAGACTGAGTGTTTTACAGCGAACACAGGAGGAGGTGATGATAGGACACGGTCGGCCGCTCAGCTTCCTCTGCAGAGAGACTGAAGTAACGGACTCACCTGTTCACCTGTCCGTCAAACCGCTCGTAAAACATGTACAGTAGCAACACGGACGTCATCTCACGTCTCCGTCTGCCTGTCTGACACACGGGGAGGTCAGAGGTCAGAGGTCACAGTCTATAGTCTAACTATAAAGTGGGCTACAAGTACACACAAGTATACTTGCAGTATAAAAACTATTAAACTAGTAGTTTACTGACAGTGAACTTTAAAGTGTTCTTTCATAAAGTATAAATTGGGCTACAAGTATATACTTGCAATATAAAAACTTGTAAAACTGAGAGTACTTTCATGAACTATAAAGTGGGATACAAGTACACACAAGTATACTTGCAGTATAAAAACTATTAAACAGAGAAATTTCATGAACTATAAAGTGGGCTACAAGTATATACAAGTATACTTGCAGTACAAAACTATTAAGCTAGTAGTTTACTGACAGTATACTTTAAAGTATAAATTGGGCTACAAGTATATACTTGCAATACAAAAACTATTAAACTGAGAGTACTTTCATAAACTATAAAGTGGGCTACAAGCATATACAAGTATACTGGCAGTATAAAAACTATTAAACTAGTAGTTTACTGACAGTGAACTTTAAAGTGTTCTTTCGTAAAGTATAAATTGGGCTACAAGTATATACTTGCAATACAAAAACTATTAAACTGAGAGTACTTTCATAAACTATAAAGTGGGCTACAAGTATATACAAGTATACTGGCAGTATAAAAACTATTAAACTAGTAGTTTACTGACAGTGAACTTTAAAGTGTTCTTTCATAAAGTATAAATTGGGGTACAAGTATATACTTGCAATATAAAAACTATTAAACAGAGTACTTTCATGAACTATAAAGTGGGCTACAAGTATATACAAGTATACTTGCAGTATAAAAACTATTAAACTAGTAGTTTACTGACAGTATACTTTAGAGTTTAAATTTGGCTACAAGTATATAATTGCAATATAAAAACTATTAAACTGAGAGTACTTTCATGAACTATAAAGTGGGTTACAAGTATATACAAGTATACTTGCAGTACAAAACTATTAAGCTAGTAGTTTACTGACAGTGAACTTTAAAGTGTTCTTTCATAAGGTATAAATTGGGCTACAAGTATATACTTGCAATATAAAAACTTGTAAAACAGAGTACTTTCATGAACTATAAAGTGGGCTACAAGTATATACAAGTATACTTGCATTACAAAAACTATTAAGCTAGTAGTTTACTGACAGTATACTTTAAAGTATAAATTTGGCTACAAGTATATACAAGTATGTAAGTAAACAAAACATCATAAATAAAGTTTATGTGTGTAGCGTGTTCTGGTGCGCAAAAACTTTTACAGTCTCTTTAAATGTTTTCAAGGATTTCTTAACATTGAAAAACATTTTACAACATTACTCTAACATAAAAAGAAGAGAGGATGGTGCAGCGCTGGCAGAGAGTCGAACTGACTCGTCTTCTTCTTTGTGTTCATCTCTGGATAAACAACTCAACCAGCCTGATAATGTGTGTTTCAGCAACGGGAAGAGCTGCAGTATAAACAGAGGGATGAAGAGGAAGAAAGGAGGTACTCACACACACACTTATATATATTTATATATACATTTCCTCTCGCCGTGTTTGTGCGTCCAATCAAAGCAAAGCCAGGAGATGAGGCGGACCAATCAGGAGTCGGTAAACACGCTGAGAGAAATGTAAACAAAGCAGCAGAAACTGGAGGAGAGACGTTTAATGAAACAACGACGGAGAGATAAAAACAGACTAGTTCTCCTTTCTGGTTTCCTCCTGAGGTCACTCACATGTACTATAGATGTGTGTTTCTGTAGTCAAAGCTTCAGCTGAGGTTACTCAGTTCATGTATAAATGTTCTTTACTGGTCGTGTTTCTATAAAAAGCTGCTCCGAGGAAGAAATCCATTTCCTGTCGGCTCATTTCCTCTTCCTGTTGGCGAGAGGTCACATCCTGCTGATCTGTATCCAACTCTGCTGCTGCTGCGTAAAGTTATATTCAGTTTGACAGGGAAGTATTGCACACAAACACCATGTATAGTACTTGATTTCCCACCTTAACTGGTGTTTATAAAAGAATAGATGTAAAGCCCAAAGTCTTTCTCAATGAAAGCAGACGCTGCCTGTTGCCCCACTGCAACCCGTTAGCACTAGTATGAGACGGATGGAAACCTGCTAAAATCAAAAATAAATGAATAAATAAATGACTCGATAAATAAATAAGTATGCCATTAAAAGTAACAAAAATAATATTAAAAATAAATGTAGTCATTAATTAAGTGATAAAATGTGACATAAATTGATATTTCTGTTTTTATTTATTTATCTTTATATTAATTCCCGTATTTATTTACTCTCCACTTTTATTTATTTAAGTATTTATTTTTAGGAATTTTTATATGTATTTATTTATTTATTTATTTTTATTTGAAATGTATTTATATATTTTTGCATTTTTTATTTTATTTTATATTTATTTTTTAAACCATGTATTTATGTATGTGTTTAAAACTTATTTATTTATTTTTATTTGAAATTTATTTATATATTTTTTGCATTTATTTTTAATTCATTTTTGCATATTTTTATTTATTTTATATTTTCAAATGTATCTATTTGTTTTTATTTATTCATTTATTTACATTTTTATTTGTTTATTTATTCATGCTTGCATGATTATCCCTTAGCATTTCACCCATCTTTAAAAATCTAACAGTGTGCATATTTCTGTCTTTGTGCATATTTGGTCGTTTTCTGCATCGGGTCCTGAGACAGAAGGAGACGGGTGTTTTATAATGTTGTATTAAATCCTGAATGATTCAGTAAACCCAGACCCTGAAGGCAGTTTAAAGATGGATTTATTTCTGGTGTTCTACAACATGAGTGTTGCGTCAGATGAAGTCTAATAATCTGTGTGTCGGTGCTGCTGGACGTGACCCAAATAAACCTGCGGTGCGTTCAGGTGCTGCGTGTCCCATCACGCCTCAGCTGCTCTCAGCTATTTGGCCCCGCCGGCCTCCATCTGAGCCCGGCTGCAGTCCCACAACCTGGATCTCAAACACACCGGGATCAGGATCAGGATCAGGATCAGGATCAGGATCAGGATCAGGACCTGCAGCTCGTGTTTCCTGGTGTTTTAAAAGTTGAGAGCAGTGACTGAAAAGTTTAATTCAAACCTGATGAATTCATCTCCTGAAATGAAACCAACGATATGACTGAAATTCAGACAAAAGCGAGATGTTTAGCGGATCATCTTTACTGGAGAGTGAGCGGACGTCGTGTAGCTGCTGAGTGAAACTGAGTTCATCCTCTTTGACCTCGGCCTGCCCCCCCCCCCGCCGGCCGACCGGCCCACATTCCTCCGTCTTACTCGGTGTCTTTATTGTCACTCTGTGATCCGAAGTGACAACTCCATCACTGTGGATGATTGTCTCCCAGAGCTGAGTCCTGGGGACAGTTTCCCCCAGATTTAACTAGAGGGACAGCAGGGAGGTGAATACTTCTGTCTCCTCACATTTCCCCGTTGGACCGGATTGTTTTGTTCACTTTACATCGGAGGAACAGTCGGCGGCTCCACAGCTGTGCTTCTAATATCTGACACTAATTATAAGGTGATAATGTGTAAATCTATCAACTGATAGTTACAACACAACAACATGTTTCCTCTAAAAACTGATAATCACGCTATTATAATTATTAAAAGGGTCTTTCTCTGTCAGCGTTCTTCCTGAAGTCACGTCCCAATTCAATTTACACCCTTAGATAAGAATGCATTAAACACCCATTTTACCCAGAATGCTTTGGGAGCCGACTTGAATAAGTATCCCAGCATGCATTGCCCTACAGTTGTTATTGTGTCATCAAATAAGATTATTAGTTATTACCAGTGCTGTCAAAGTTAACATGATAATAATGTGTGAACGCAAAGTCGTTTTAACGCCACTAATTTCTTTAACGCATTAACGCAACTTTTTAGGTTGTATCAGGCTCAGATTTAAAGATAGAGTGAAAATCCTAGTATCATATGTAACTATAAAACCTAAAGAATCCATCGGTACCAACCATGTCATACTAGCTTGTACTGAAGGAGGCTAAATAACGCTCCAAACTTAGGCGAAATTTTGGCGAAGAAAAACTGTCATGGTCATTTTCAAAGGGGTCCCTTGACCTCTGACCTCCAGATACGTGAATGTAAATGGGTTCTATGGGTACCCACGAGTCTCCCCTTTACAGACATGCCCAATTTGTGATAATCACATGCAGTTTGGGGCAAGTCACATCACATTTGAGCATATTGTTTTATGCTAAATGCAGTACCTGTGAGGGTTTCTGGACAATATCTGTCATTGTTCTGTGTTGTTAATTGATTTACAATAACAAATATATACATACATTTGCATAAAGCAGCATATTTGTCCACTCCCATGTTGATAAGAGGATTAAATACTTGACAAATCTCCCTTTAAGGAACATTTGGAACAGATAAAAACTGTCTGATTAATCACATGATTGTCCATAGTTAATCGTGATTAATCGCGATTAAATTTTTTCTATCGATTGACAGCCCTAGTTATTAGTAGCGTTTTTTGTTTTGTTTCAATTTGCATAATAATAATAATCCTAAAGTACTAGCAATACAATCTTAAATTTAAAGGTGTAAATACGATATCCAGAGCATTAATATAGCAGCAAATAACTCTTTGCTATGTAAAGATAGCTGTTAGCTCTGTTAGCATCTTTAGCTGTGAGCCGTCGCCATGTTGAGAACCGTTGAGAGGCAATAGAAATAATCCCAATCTTGTATTTAGCACCTTTTTAAAAAGAAATCTTAAATAACGAGACTGAAGCTAAAATGTTGTGTACGTTAAGACGTGCATGTTGTGAAGCAGAAGAGTCGACAGTCGTTGGTTTGTGTTGGAGAAGGCAGCTTTTCGTGCATCGTCTTGTTTCGGTGCTGAGTGACGTGTTCCTGTTTTTAATATCTTTCATCAGAGAGATTTCTGTTGTTTACTCAGTCTGCGGTTTTCTGTGGGTTTGGCACATTAAAAGAAGTTCTTATCAGTTGATCAAACTTCACACAATCACAGCATCAGTCTGATGACATACTTTCACTTTCACTGCGTCGCCGTTGAAGCTGATGTTCCTGCATTCCTGGAATTTAAAGTCAGTTTGTGACAGTTACTGAATTATCACGTGTTACTGATAAGAGGAAGTAGTTTTTAGTGAAAGTGTTGTTGTCTCAGGTGCACCGCGCTGATGTCATCACTCAGGTATGATGATGCTGGCAGCGACTTCATAACCGCAGGCGGAGCGAGGAGGAACCAGACGTGTAGCAGGTAGTTGTTCTCAAAGCGTGTTGGATGATTAACCAGAAATCTCAGAGAAGTTTAAACGTTAAAGTCTTTATCGAAGCCGAGAGCTGTGATCAGCAACACAAGTCTGTTCTCATAAAAGAGGAAATGAGTTGATATAAAGTCTTTATTAGGAGCAGCAGTGAGCCTGCAGGCTGTTTTTATTTCTCTTTGGTTGCATGTTCCTCCTGTGTGGACACGCTGACAGAGATTACTGCATTTGTTTCATATATTCTTACTGTTAACATGCAGAATCAAACCAACAGTGTCTGTCTACTAACAGGTAGTAGGGTGGGAAACAATCTACTTTTTAACGATTTTTAAATCGATGTTTTAATGTCAGACTCAATACATCTGCTTCATCTGAGTCTATGTGGAGGTAGAAGGAAGTTACCGCTTTATAGAGTAAAAAAAAAATTACAATAAAACGCAATACTTAAAAATCACAACACATATCGAATCGTCACCCAACAGACTGTTATTTTAATAAATTCCTAATGTATTTGTCAGTATTTGTAACAGGATCATTTCACAGATTATAAATAAGATTTTTTTTTTATTGAATCTAATGGAAATAAACTTGAAAAAAAACATGTAAAAACACTAAACCACATTTTGACTTTTATTATATTTATAACACTACGTTGTGGAGATGTTTACGTGTTGCTAAATACTCATCATGTCCGAGGACGAAGAGTTAAAACCACCGAAGTGCTGAATCACCGGAATCAGGAAACAGAATAATTACACATAATGACGTTCACGCTGTTTGTTTATTGTGTTTATTTATTTCTCTCCAGATGACTGGAAACATCTGAACAACCTGATTTTCATGACGGAGGATTTTATTGGAAAAACCCGCTGAAGGAAATGACCCATAAAAAAACTATTGGAGCACTATTGTTCTAAATAATGTGTTTAACATCACAGTTAGATGAGACGCAATTAACGTCATTAACACTTCGTTTATCTTAGTTGAGTTTCGGATTGTTAGTGTTTCATCTGCTTCCTGTCCAGAGAAAATTTGTTGAGTGTTTGTGACGAACTGAAGCAGCTGAAACCTTCTTTGACTTTATAATCTCAGAGAATATCCAAGTTTTTATCTCATAAATTCAGAGTTATTTCTCGAGATATTTTATACTTTTCTGGGAGTCAGCTGTACAACAAGGGAAACTAAAAACATCGGCATACCATAGAGTCTGCTTCTAAAGCCTTCATTTTAGATTTAAACATGTTTAATGATACCAGCTCCTTGATTTTCAGGTCATTTTGGAGCAGATGGTGCACAATATGCAAAAGCCCTTTCTCTAATTTTTGTCCGAGTGATCAATAATACCCTTAACACATTTTTTTTGCACATACATTGTCCTCATTTTGTGTTTTCCTTCTCTTCAGAGCTCAGATGTTCACCACAGAAACACGGCAGCTTTTAGCTAAATGTTCCTTTTTCTCAGATACTCTACAGACCTGATAGGAAATTATATACATTTATATATTTCACAGCTGTATGGGGATTTTTTTTTTTTTGCTCAGATGATTTCTCTCTGCAGTGAGTGGATTCTTTACTCTGACTCTTCGATAGAAACCGTGTTTACTGTGGCGCTCAGATGACGACACCAGCAGCGATTACAGCTGACGTCAGCGTGACTCTGTGGGAGCAGATTGTGTCCGACTTCTGATTCTTCTGGTTGTCGAGTTGTTAGTCGTGTTTTCCAGAACGAATCCTAGTGACAGAATCTCAGGAAGTGACTGATATAAACAGTCAGATGTAAATATAACACCATAAATTCATGGGATAAACATCCTGCGACCACCAGAAACAAACAGGAAGTGCTCATCATCAAGTGTTTATCTCCTCCTTATTTAACTGATTTTGGACTCTTCCTCTTGAGGGGGATTTTAGCTTGATGTCACATCTTGAAATGAAATGAATTCTGGATATTTATATAGTTCATATAGTTGAAGAGTGGAAATTGGTTCGTGTTCACTTTCACGTCACAATCAGCTGATCATTCGTGTCCCGTGTTCACAACGTCGAGTCACATTTTCACTGTAAAAACATAGTTTTAAGCCCAATCATGTAGTTTTTTCCTAAACCTACTATAGTGGTTTTATTGCATAAACCTAAGCAAGTGTTTTTGTTTGATTCCCAACATTTAGTACGTTGTTTACTGCGACTAAAAAGGGATATTAATAGCCGTAATATTATCAAATCTGATTTTAAATGTCGGACTTTAGATATAAAAGTTTCATCATGACTCTCTGATATCACCACCCAACGTTATGAATCCAGTTCCATATGGGAGAATTAACTCAATAAAAACACAGTAAAAGTACAACATGTGTCACTCATTATACGCCTATTAAACACTTTACTGTTATCTGAGAGGACAACAACATTAGACCCAGCTGGCCTGTTTATGGTGGGAATGATTTAAATTCAAACCCCCAAAAACATCTGGAATATTTATGTTTTTTAAAACACACAATGTCCATTAATAGTAAAGGTAGAAATGTTTTTTTTTTTTAAACAAAACTGAATATTAACATAGAATACAGAGTTTTCGGATTATAAACTCATTGTATATCTGTTGAAATACATATAAATTGTTTAAACTAAAGTGCAAATCAGTAAATCCTCGATGACACTGCTGGTATTCTTAATAATGATTTAACACTGTAATATTTAAGCCAAATAACGGTTGTGTGTTTTGACCACTTCTCTGTAGAAAACCACAAAAAGAGGATCCATAACCCAAAACTAACTGCTGAGCACGTCTGATTTACTTCTAGAAAGACTGAACCAAAGAGTTTAGAAGCAAAGAGACGAAACTGGTGCTTTTTTGCCGCCATTTTGGACTGAAAACTCCAATGAGTCCATGGACGTATAAAGAGACGTCTGTAAATCAGAGGATATAAATCAACTTCCCAGTAGGAACACTTAAATATCCCTCATTTAAATCATGATGTCCTAAAAGTAGTAAAATGAACTAACAGCTTTCAGTCCAAAATGGCGGAGGCGTAGCTCTGCTGCTGGGCGCTGACGTTGACATGGAACGAACAACTGACCTCTTTATCAATAAACTTTCTTTGACTGAACTGAACGTTTTATGACTTTCTGCCATTTAGTTATTTTCTTCTTTTACGTATTATTCTTTAAAACCTTCCTTTCGTGTTAATGTTTAAAATGTTTGGGTCACATTCCTCTTGTCCATAAAAAGAGACGAGTCATTAAAACATTTAGTTTCACTTCAGTCGAAAGAGATCTGTGCAGATTGCTGAAAGTGCGTTTTTCTTCTAAATGGACTGAAAAGCACCAGATGAAAAGAATGAATCACTCTTCACATGTTCTTTGTTTGTCTTGTAATAACTTCAGTGAAACTCCAGAGATCCTCCGCTGATAACAGAGGTGTCACTCTGGAATGAAACCCTTCAACTTGTCTGTCACTGACCGGAGTTTCCCTCAATAAATAAAGTATTCAGCTGCATTCATCAGCAGTCGTCACCAACTTTATCAGCCCGACTCCATCAAACCTCGACAGAAACTGGGCAAAAAAACAAAAAAACAGGAAACGACCAGGAAGTTTCACGATAACGCGCTGGTAGATTCCCTTCAACGCTGCAACTTTTAGAGCCAAATGTGAAAAAAGATGGTTCCCAACCTGTCGATAAGCTGGCAACAATTACTTCCCGTTATGTGAATGTTTCTGTGAGATGAAAGAGCGCTCCAAAGAAAAACATCTCAGCAAAAGCCCCAAAATATGTTTACGTCCAAGTGTCGAAGCCGTCCAGTGGGCGAAGGATTTATGAGCAACGGGAGAAATGGTTTGACATTGTTTTACAGCAACAGAGAGGAGGCTGGATGTAGGAGACCACTTCCTGTTTCTAACCAACAGTCCACCAGTGGTTTCTGTTAACCACAACAGCTCACTAACCTTTAACTTGAGTGGTTTTTATGCCTAAATGCAGCCGAACCGTCATTTAAAGGAACCGTGTGTAACATTTATTAACAGAAATGGTATATAATATTCATAACTATGTTATGGAAAGGACCCTACAGAGAAATAATATGTTCTTCTTACCTTTCTCTTTCGGTTTGTCCGAGAGACGACGGAGGAAACGTGAGTGAGAGTTGAGAGATGAGTGTCAGAGTTTGTTGTGTTGGAGAACAGAAAGCGTAGATTAGTGTTCTCTAAATGACTTTTAATGTCATGGCTGAATATTTAGCTGATCTCCACAGGTTGTATTTCTCTGTAAGGTTCTTTCCATAATGTTGTCAGACACTTATAATAACAATCTGAGCCTGTCAGTGGTTAAAAGAAGCACTTTTAGTGAACGTAAATGACGGAGCCAGGTTGATTACATTACAGCTTGTTTAGCAGCTGCCGTCTGCAGCGTTCACCCTCAATACTGGACCGGTTTCAAAAAGTGTTGTCGCCATTAATCACTGACACAAACACATGAGAAAATAGGTTAAAAAATACCAAAGTAATCCTTTAAATAGCACTGGGAACTGGCTATCGGCAGTAGACGTGGGAGAGAGAAGGGACCGGAAGTGGTGAAACAAAACATATGATTGGTTTATGCTCAACTTTGATTTGTAGCGCGTTTCACAGCAACAAATGTCCGGTATCAGTTTGTAGCTTCATGTCACCGGATTCCATTAAAGATGACTCGTAGCCTGTCGCTGTGTCGCTTGTAGTGTGAACACATCCTGAGGCTAACGTTACTGTAAGAAGGTAACCAGTGGAGAAGCTCGCTAGCATCGAGCAGAGCTGCAGAGCCGTCTGAGCCGAGAGTCTGCTGAAGCATCGCTGCTGTTTGGACTCGTTTCTCCTTTGCAAGAGGAAGAACTCTGGTCTGGTTTCTCTTCTACTTTAATCTTTATTTGAACCAGATTAGTCGTACAACCGTCAGGAATTCCTTCCTCGAGAGAAACCTGATCTGTAAAATTCAAAATTAAGACCAGAGACTCTTGAGCTCTCTCTCCTCGGTCTGATTTATGTGCCGTCAGATCGGTGGATCTGTCTTCCTCTGATCTACACTAAGATTTAGTTTTCAGACTATAAAGATGCAACAGCAGACTGACAGACAGTGAAGTCTATTTCAAAGGAGTCTTTTCTTGCACTCAGTTTTCACTCTCGTTCCACAGAGCCTCGTTTTTATCGAACCTTTTAAAGACGTGTTTTGCTTTACGTCTTCTCTGCAGAGTTGCCAAGTCCAATTATTATCAGCGACTTTGGGCTTGTTTTCCTGAAGAGTTGCTTACTAATATTGGTAGTTGCAGGTTGCGTTTTTTGGGGGCTTGTTTCTAAAGTGTATTTTCTTATTTGGGCCCCCATCTCACTCCTCTATACCGGTCTAGTTTGACCTTTTGCAGGATCCGTACACAACCCAGATCCCTCCGCCCCTCCCCACCGCCACCGCCGCCACTCACCAGTGTTGCTGTTTTGAGACAAATCTCAGCTAACAATGCCCGGTACTAAGTGGGCGAAATATGGCAAAAAGTACAACAAAGACTGGGAAAAAGAGAGCGGACTTTAAGGTTGGATTCGCACTCAAGTGGGGGACGATTCATAGACAGGTTGCCGTTTTTATAAGTGTGATATACGAGCACATCATGCTGATTTGCAAAACAGTTAAAATTAAACAAAATGCAAAAATTTAATTTAAAGTTCAACTTCTTTAAGTTTAGTTGACAAGAAAAATGTTACAGGCTAAAAATGAATGCAAAAATTAAATAAAATTTAATAAAAAAAAATTGTAAGTTTAGTTAACAAGAAAAATGTAAAGTTACAAGCTGAAAATGCAAAAATAACGAAAAATGTTCAAATTCTTTAAGTTTATAACAAGAGAAATGTACAAAAGTTACATGCTAAAAATGGTTGCAAAAATTAAATTAAATTAAATTAAATTTTAGGTTTAGTTAACAAGAAAAATGTAAAGTTACAAGTTAAAAATTAAATACAAAAATTTAATTTAATTTAATTTAATATAATAAAATTTTAAGTTTGGTTAACAAGAAAAATGTAAAATTACAAGCTAAAAATGAAATACAAAAGTTTAATTAAATTTAATTAAATAAAATAAAATTTTAAGATAATAACAAGAAAAAGGTAAAGTTACAAGCTAAAAATGGATGAAAAAAATAAAATAAAATTAATTTTAATTACATTTTAGATTTAGTTAACAAGAAAAAGTAAAGTTATAAGTTAAAAATGAAAAACAAAAATTAAATTAAATTTAATTTAATATAATAAAATTTTAAGTTTGGTTAACAAGAAAAATGTAAAGTTACAGACTAAAAATGGATGCCAAAATGCAACGCAATGCAATGCAAATATGAAATTAAATGCATGCAATCCAAAATAAATTCCTACATATACTCGAAGTGATCAAGTGGCCTCCTCTCTCTCATATTGTGGCAGGTAAGTTAGGTAAGGACGCTTGTTTTGGTTTTGTTTCTCTTGCGATATCTGAGAACACTTCTGTTGTTAGTTTTGAACAATCTTGATTAAATTTGTGTGATAAAAAAATGATTGTATCGTCCTGACTAAATGAAACCGAAATACAACCTCCTTTTTATGTATGTTTCTGTGCCCCCCCATCAACCCAACGGACCTGTTATCAGCCGTAATGTGATTGTCCTCAGAGGGCGGTGAGTCAGCGGTGAGCCAGCTTTATCAAGCGTTTAACTTTTAAGTACTTACAGTAACTCAGATGTTTTACCGTTAAGCCGAAAAAAATCAGAAAATCAGAAACCCGTTTAGGGATCAGCGTCGACTGGAAACTCCCAAGAATGAGCAGGAGGAAGAGGAAGAGGTGGCGGCGGAGGCCTCGGGGCTTTTCAGCCGGGAAAGTGAAGCCAGATCAGAAATAAGATATGTCTTTAAAGAGATGATTATCTACTTTAGTTAAACAATATCTGAGATGAAGGACTCTGGAGAACAATGTTCGGCCGAGCAGGAAGGATTATGATGAGGAAGCTCGACTAGAAGCAGGAAGTAGTTTGGTACTGAAGCTGCTTAGTGAAGGTGGAAGTACATTCCAAACAAAGCAATAGCGCTGTCACGGAAATACCACTTTCCTTTTTACGTGTTTCCTACGAGACTAGCTGAGCCATCAGTCGGTTATATGATTAATGCTCATTTAAAGATCGGAGACTGATCTTTCTCTTTTAGCTTTTAGTTTTGGTTTTGGCGCACATTTCCTGTCAGGTTCAGTGTTTCCAGCAGATAAACCCACTGTACACTATCGGCTCAGCAGGAAGCAGCAGACGAACACAGTTAGAGACTAGATGGTGAAGAAAATGGAGCATTTGGAAGCTAAGGAGCCAGATATGTTTCTCAGGAGTTGGTGGAGACCAAACCAGAGCTTGAAATTAAGCTGGATTTATATGTTAAGGGTTACCACAGAGTAGCTAAGGCGCCTGCACTTCGTGTTTTCTCTACGTTTCTGATGCTGGTAGAGGCTTACAGTGAACAACATATACAGGAAACGGAAGAAAGACTCAGTAATCTGCTGCTTTTCAGACATCTCCATTGCAAACCCTCTGTTCACTACGATCACTGCTTTCTATCACAGTGAAAGAAGGAACAGAAACACAAAAAAGAAGAAGTCTCCTATTCAGTAATGAGACGAGGACAAATAAAAGTTATCTGGATGAATAGTATGAATAAAGTAATAATATTGCTGTCTTTCTGCTGCTGTAACCCATAGAACCCATTTTCATTCACATATCTGGAGGTCAGAGGTCAAGGGACCCCTTTGAAAATGGCCATACCAGTTTTTCCTCGCCAAAATTTAACATAGGTTTGGAGCATTATTTAGCCTCCTTCATGATAAGCTAGTAAAACATGGTTGGTACCGATGGGTTCATCAGGTTTTTCTAGTTTCATATGATACCAGTATCTTCACTCTAGCTTAAAACTGACTCCGCTACAACCTAAAAAAAATGCAAGTTGCGTTAATGCGGGGGCGTTAGTGGCGTTAAAACAAATTTGCGTTATTATCTTAACTCTGACAGCCCTAATAAATATATATAAAAGCACCAATGAGCAACAATAACATAAGAATAAAATAGTAAAATAAAACGTCTATATACAAGTCAAGTGCTTAAATGTAATGTCTGACAACAAAACGTCTATAATTGATGAAACAAGACTAAGAGTGTGAGGCTGTATTTTGCAGCATGCTAACATGCTCACAGTTTTAATGTTTAGCAGATAATGTTTACCATGTTTAGTTTTAACATGTTGACCTGATGATGGCGTTAGAGGAAAAGTCACCAAAGTTATACAGTTCATCCTGATATGAACGTGTGTATGAACCACATTTCACTACAATCCATCCCATAGTCGCTGAGACATTTGAGTCTGAACTGGTGCACCGACTGACAGATGGACATCATCCTTAAAGACACTCTACAGATGGCTGTAAACTTCAAACAAGAGCAACAACAACCACATTCAGCCCGTCTCTGGTATAAAGATGTTTCTGTGAGTGTGAAGGTCGTTGACAGAAACATTTCAATAAACTCAATACGCTGACAGTGTGCAGGAATTAATTATTGTCTTTGGCAGCGGCTTCACTTCAGGCCACATCAGTGATTCTGAAACTAAACCCTGGAAGTTCATGACATGATTAGCGTTGAAATGCAACAATGGTTTTACAAGAATCACTGTTACATAATCAACAGGTGCTTTTGTATGTACACAGGCGCGGGGAATACCTGCTGTCACGGTACCAATACTCAAAGTGAACAGGCGTAGCTGCTCATTAGTCACCAACTCCATTGTCGTCGTGCAGCGTTCACATAAATCACTCAATGCAACAGTTTCCTGTGCAGCTGGAGACTACGAAACAAAGACATCAGAGTCATCTCAGGCTCTGGAAATCCCTGGTTTAGTCCGGCCTGGGTCAGCCTGGCTCGGCCAACTTTACTGCTTCATTCAGACGTACTTCTGCTGTTCAACATCACTAAGATTCTGCAGTCAGACAGCCGGTGGTTTTATCATTATAACATCTTTTTTAAAGAGAAAGTGTCCCAGAAAGTTTGTCTGTGTTGCTGTCAGATCATTGCCTAAACCAGGGGTCAGGGGTCAGCGACCTTTACTATCAAAAGAGCCATTTAAGGCGAAAAAAATAATCTGTCTGGAGCCGCAAAACATTTGATCATTGTGATGAAGGTAACACAGTTTATAGTCTAAGTATATAGAATATAAGTCTAATGCAGTGAGGGCCAAAGTGCAAATGTACTACGAAGAATAAAGTCATAACTTAATGAGAAAACGTCGTAACATTACGAGAATAAAGTCATAACTTTACGAGGAAAAAAGTCATAACATTACAAGAATAAAGTCATAACTTTACGAGAAAAAAAGTTGTAACATTGCGAGAATAAAGTCATAACTTTACGAGTAAAAAAGTCGTCATATTACGAGAATAAAGTCATAACTTTACGAGAAAAAAAGTTGTAACATTTCGAGAATAAGGTCATAACTTTACAAGAAAAAAAGTTGTAATATTACAAGAATAAAGTCATAATATTACGAGAATAAAGTCATAACTTTACGAGAAAAAAAAGTAGTAATATTTCGAGAATAAAGTCACAACTTTACGAGAAAAAGAGAAAATAACACGTAAAATTAATACTTTATAATATTATGACTTTATTCTCATAATATTAAGACTTTTTTCTCGTAAACTTCTGACTTTATTTTCATAATATTACGACTTTTTTCTCGTAAACTTCTGACTTTATTTTCATAATATTACGACTTTATTCTCGTAAAATTATGACTTTATTCTCGTAATATTATGACTTTATTCTCGAAATCTCAGATTTATTTTAATTTCCTCAATGTGGCCCTAATACTCCGTCTTACCGTCGTGCCATAGACCTACAACAATGATAAATAAAATTGAAATGTAAACAAAAAAACAGTTCTTCATTTCCATTTTTAAAAATCCACAGGGAGCCACTGGAGAGGGGCTAAAGAGCTGCAGGTTGCTGACCTCTGACCCCTGGCCTCACCTAACTAAGTAGTTTTGTTGCCTATACCTAACCAAGTCGATTTTGGCCTGATGGTGGCGCCAAGGGAAAGGTCAGATGTTGAAATATTTTGGGAGGGAAACATGTCCCTCATGCAGTAGTTTCTCTGTATTTCTTTGTCTCCCGTGGAGGAATTTTCCCTCTCATTACCAGTCTGGCTGGTCTCAGTGGGATGTTCCTCCTCCTCTCCGTCTCTCTCTGCTGTTAGAAGTCGGACTGCAGAGCGTCACCTCTCATTTGTCTCGGGAAACAATGGCACAGTTATATAACCACATTCTCCACATACTTCCTCAAAAAAAAATTGGTTTTAACGAGATGAATTTTCAGCCTTTTTACGCAGACAGAAAGTTGGTCTGTTTTACAACCAGTCACACTGGGAGCTGACCAGTACAACCAGTCACACAGTCCTGTAACACTTATTAAACCTGAGAGGACATTCATTATAGTATCTATCTTTAATATCTGAGGACGAGACTCAACCTGAGCGCATTAATTAACAGAGAACGCCAAGGCTTCTCGAGTGTCCCGAAAATGGGAGAAAGACCAGTTTGTAACCAAGCAGGCTGGTCACATACACTGTAAATCATGTATATATCCCACAAAATGAACTTGTATGTAATCCACATAATCGTGAACAGGAAATATAAACAGCGGTGTCGCCGCGTAGGGAGGAGGTCGGGATGGATGGATGGGTCAAAAAACAACAAACTTTCACCCAGGAGACCGATATTGGTGCCCCGTGTGAGGCCAAAAGTCCACGCTGATTTATTTGCCACGTAACTAATAGCTGGCGTTGTTTGTTTCTGGCTTACTATAGTGTTACTGTTAGCATAATAATTAGCACAATAATATTTGCTGAACTTGATATGATGTTGTAGCATCCTACTTGTAACCTCAGCGATCGTTGAGTTCACGATATACATTTTACATAGTTGTTGTTGTACTCGGTGAAGTATTACTGTGTACTTGCAGTGTGTTGTATTCTATCAGAGCCAGGAGCCAGTCGGGGGAGTTGGTAGGGGGTCAAAGTTCACTCAGCCAGGAAAACTTCATTCATTTCCTATTGGCTCGCATCCAACACACACACACACACACACACACACACACACACACACACACACACACACACACACACACACACACACACACACACACACACACACACACACACACACACACACACACACACACACACACACACACACACACACACACTCTGACATGCTTTTGATTTCATTGGTTGTGACAGTCAGGACAAAAGCCCAGCGAGGCTGAACAGCAGAGCAGAGTTGTGTCTTTGTCGGCCTGCGATTCATAAATCCATCAACACTGATCACCTGTCAATCAATCCACCTGTCAATCAATCCACCTGTTGTCTAATACTGCAGCTGGAGGTTTAACCTGGTTCCTCTGGGTCGCCGCTTATATCTCTGATCAGGTCAGATCATACGTATATTAAACAGTAGTTTATTAAACAGTAGTTCTAACCCTGTGGGCCGGAGGCGTTCTGTGGCTTCTTTCGTGCAGCACGGTGTGATTACGGTGCCACGTGGCTCATTGTTTAATCTGTCACCTTTGTAACCCGCCCACGTGTCACCTGTCACCTGCCACCACATACCGAACATTACTGCGCTTTCACTTCCACGCCTGGAAAAACCACAACGGATAGAGAGACTGAGAGAGAGAAAGAGAAGGAGAAGGGGTGTGAATTCTAGGAAACAGAGACAGAAAGCAGGACGCCATGATGGATAACAAACGCTTCTTACAACACGTTCTTGTGAAAATACAAACGTGCAGAATCTATGGCGAGCCGTTTTAACATTTAATAGCTAAGCTTGACTATCCGGAATTAACATTAGAGATATCTACGACTGTATTGTGACTAGTCAGAATTCTTATTCCAGATATTACTGGATTAATTTAGAGAATTTCACGAATAAAAGTCCCTAGAAGTGTATGATTCAACTTTTTCCCTTCATGGTCCAGAGTTAAAAAAGTTAACAAAAATCACAATAAATGATAATATTGAATCGCAATATGTCATCAAAGCACTCTGAACATTTTTTTAGACACTTTCTTTATTGTACACATGTTCATATACAGAAGTACTAACATACATAGACGAATAAAAAAAAAAAGATTAAAAAAAAAATACTAATTACATGTTCATTTCATAATGCCAGAGTTATATGCATCATATTTCACTTAATCACTTAAAGGCCTTACTGGCCTTTTTTTGTTTTTAACTTTAGGTTAGATGGTGCTCTGCTGTTTGAATTCATTAATAAAGTTGTCAGGAAAGTTGGTTCGTTGGTTAGTTTGCAGACCTTGTCCCTGATTAGGCTTTTAAGAAAAAACTAAAATACATAATACAACGTACATCGTACATAAAATCATATAATACAACATCGTACATTACAATCAATTTACATATGTCACATATGTTATTCTAGCCTAAGTCTGACAGCATTATTATTACAGGTGAATCGTCCCAGCTTTACTACCTTGTGTATTATCGTGGCATCCAAATGCATTTTCATGCGAACAGGCTGGAACATGAATTGGACCAAAACTAAAAGACTAAAACTGCAGATCTTTTTCTTTTACTTGGTCTGAACTAAACCAAACAGATTAGGTGTGACTGCACACTACTGTGTTTGATGTCATGTGTTGTTCAGCTGCACACTGGTGCTACTGGTTCTGTCCTGCAGTATGTGAACTGTTCATCTGATGATGGAGAAGCAGATGGTAATTTCTGCAGCAGCTCTTAATTCAGATAAACAGAGTTGAAAATAAGTCAGATGTTACCAGAGAGGAATGCAAAACTCTCTGACAGCCGGCCAACTCAACACTGAAGAGTTTGGACTAAAATTAAACTGGGTCAAAGTCAAGAGGGAGAAGCTCAACTCATAAAAAAAAAAAAAAGTACTATAAATATGTACCCCTAAATCACTGCTAATAATACCACTACTGCCGATACAAACCCCCAAATAACACTAAAACATACTTAAATCTGCATGCATTTATTTTTCTAGTATACTGCAGTTTTATATACAGCAGTGTTTGATTAGTTTATAACACTATGTTGTAATTGTAAGCTGATATTAAGGATATTTTTGGTGTTTATTAATGTATTTGTGAACTTCTTTCATCACGCGTCCTTCAGTGGTGCATAGACAGTGAATGTAAAAAGTAGCTGTAATTTCATTAAAAGATGAATTATCTTTAGAGCGTCTTATAAAACATTTATTACAAACATTTACAAGCAGGTTTAAATTGCAAAAATGATGCAGACAAACCTGGAGGTTCATTTCTTGACCTTGGTAATAGTAGTTTGACCAAAAAGTTCTTGACTTCTCAGATTATTTTCTGGAGTTTTCAGCTACATCTAAATTATGTTTATGCCTATATTTTTTATATTTAAATGTAAAGCACTTTGAGTTTATGTGTAATAAAATGTGCTATATAAATAACTTCCCATTGCTAAATAGGGTGGTTAAAATAAAGTGTCATTAAAGTCTTATGTTACAATATCAGTCCATCTACAGAGAGGGATTACAGCCACTGATTACAGGCCATAAACAAGAACTACACGCCTCCTTCACCTAAAACGAAACCATCATGTCCTCACTTTGTACTCACACACCGGGTGTCTTGCAGTACTTGACAGTGTGTATTTATGAGGAAATGGCTCCATCTGGTGTTTATGAGCAGACTGACAGTGTGCAGTTTAATCTGTTCCTCAGTAAAATACATACAGAAACAACATAACATAAGTAATAATTGTGTAAATGTTCTCAGACAGTGAGGGGCGTTATAACCAAAGAGGACAATTTAATCTAAAAAAAACATTGTGTTCGTACCACTACGAAGAACAGCTGTATTTCAATTTGTGGAGTAAATTTGTGGAATGGTTTAGATGAAGAAATTTAGCAAAGTAAAAAACATAATTAAGTTAATTATGTAAGCAGTGGTTCCCAACCTATTTTCCTTGAAGCCCCCCCTTGTATCGAAGAAAAGCTGAACCCCTCCGACGTCATTACCCCCCAAAAAATTACAAATCCTCAAACAAAATCCTCAATTTGAATAACATGATTCACTGTATTAAATGAGTTAGTCTGTTTTTTATTAAATCAACTTTCTTTAAAGAATATAACTCGTCAGTTTTGTCTTGACGGATTCAACAAGTGAATGCAGATATGATCTTTTTTTTGTAACAACTTAATTAATTTACTGTAACAGCGTTAGAGACGAAACAGTTTTTTTGTTATTGTGATTAAATAAATGTAATTTATGGTGTTGTTAGATTGCTGCTAGACCGCCCCGTTAATACAGGTGCATCAAGCATGAGAGCAAATTGTTTTTTGACTGCAGGGAAAACGTTGTTTTTGAAAGGCTAAACGCCAAAAAATATGGATTGAAGCAGAATATTTAGTTCGATTTTGCTGCTAAGTAGCAAAGAAATATATATTTTTAAATAGTTTTATATACAGACTTTTGTATAAATCATCCAGTAAAGTGTAGGCTATACTTTTTACTTTTTATTATGAAATCAATCAATTTAACTAATGTCCAGTTTGTCTGTTGCTGCTCATTGGTCAGTGAGTCCCTGTTAGGTGAGCAGTGATTGGCTCAGCAGCATGTCTGTCATATCTGTGGAGCGGCTGCAGAGTGCAGACAGAAACATAAAGTCAGCTGGCTCAATCTGCAGCCAGCAGCCTCAGAGAAACTAGAAACAGGAGTCAGATCAGTGTTTTAGCAGCAAGATGGGCTCCAACAGCTCCAGCATGAACAACGTCCCAAACGCCCAGCAGCTCATGCAGGAAACTGGCTGTGAGTTCACGTCTTTCTGACTTTAGTTGGTTGTTTGTTTCTATGTGCAAAATGTTAGACAAAGAACAGTTTGTGGAAAAAACGAGGAGAAAAGAGAACAGATTAGCCCTAAAGAAACATAACTTCTTCTTCTCTTTGAGTCTCTAGAGTTCAGTTCCTCCTGAATCATGACTCTGTTTTATCTTCATCTTAATATATAGTTAAAGTCTGAGAGGTTTGTGCACCATCACATATAAAGAGTCATGTATTGTGACTCTGAAGGACGGTAACAGCTGTGAAACATGAAGCTGACAGAGGACGTTTCCTGCTGCTGTTAATCTCCTTTAATAATACAGAGTTTGTGAACACTTAAAATTTACACATGTATTTAATAAAAAAAAATAAAAAAATCATCTGAAGAATGTAAAAAAAAAAAGTTTGAAAAATGTAAAAAAAAAAGAAAAATGTCAAAAATAATATGAAAAATGTAAAAAAAAAAAAGAAAGTCTGACAAATGTATAAAAATGTAAAATAAAAAAAAGTCTGAAAAATGTCCGTCAAATGTTAAAAAAAAAAAAGTCTGAAAAATGTCAGACAAATGTTAAAAAAAAAAAATGTCCGACAAATGTCACAAAAAAGTCTGAAAAATGTCAAAAATAAAATGTAAAAAAAGTTAGAAAAATGTAGAAAAAAATGTCAGACATGTCAAAAGAATATCTGAACAATTTTTAAAAAAAAGTCTGAAAGATGTCCGACAAATGTATAAAAAAATGTAAAATAAAAATTCTGAAAAATGACAGACAGGACGTTTCCTGCTGCTATTAATCTCCTTTAATAATACAGAGTTTGTAAACACTTAGAATATTAACACATGTATTTAATGATTTAAGAGACAAAAACACCAAAAGGAATATCTTATGCACCATAAAGTGTCTGTGAATGTGAGTGTTGTTATCTGAGTCACGGTGAACGTTAAACTCATCAGTGTTGTTTCATCTGCTGTTTATCTCAGTTTGTGTGTGAACACCCTGAACTGTCCTCTCTGATACCGACGTCACTCTGTGGAGGCTGTTAACCACATAAACTCAACACATAACCGTGACTCTTTATAATAACCAGCACTTATAAATGGTAAATTAATAGTTAATTAAAATTAGTTAATAGTTATTTTACTGTAAACAAGCAACAAAATTATAATTAATTTTAACTAATTATTATAATTATATTTCCAAGGTGTGTTAAAGCTGATTAGAACAGTTTGCAGAAGATCACAGACATGTTTTTTTCCCTCTTTTTTATTTAAAAGGGTGCTTTTTAAAACCTTTTAACCTATATCGATCCGTCTGTAATCGATCAAACTGTGTTCTCTGTGTTTCAGTCTCTGCTGCTCACCTCCTTCGTCTGTACGAGAGGTTCGAGGTCCTGGACCAAGACCACATAGGAGAACTCAGGTCGGTGGAGCGACAGACAGATAGTTCATTTAAATAACCGTCTGAGTTATAAACTGTAATAGTTACATTGCAAATGTCCATGTGGACAAATTCTGTCCGTGTGTCATGAGGACGCATTTTTGCCTTTTCTTGTAAAATAAAGAAATGCGGAAATACATAAATAAATTTAGAAATAAATATAAAATAAATAAATAATAAATACATTTTTAAATTAATAAAAAAATAAATACATAAATAAATAAAAAGGAAAATTAAATAGAAGTGTAAATAAATAATGGTATTAATACAACAATAAATAAATAAGCAAATTAAAACAGAAATATCAATTTATGTCACATTTTATGGAAGTGTTTTTTTTTTTCTCACAAATTTATGACTTAATAATCTCAGAAAATATAGTTTTTTTTCTTGTAAATTTGAGTTTTTGTCTCGTAAATTTACGACTTTAATCTTGTAAATTATCCCCCTCCCCCAACCCTAATTTATTTATTTTTTACCTACGAATACGCTGTCATATAAACATAATGAAACACCTCAGTAAAACAGTTTTCAGTGATTTGAAGGTAAAAACATATTTGTGCATCAAGGCTAATGGCTGGTTGTATTAACTAATTCACAGATAGCATTGTATTACTCCATGCTAACAGTTGTTTCAGTCATTAATATTTCAGTGGTGGCCATGTGATATATATATATATATATACTATATTTTCTCTCTGTGTGTCTCAGGCCTGAGGATTTCGGAGCAGTTCGGGAGTTGGCCATGAACCCCATCGGAGACCGAATCATCGGTGCCTTTTTCCCTCCAGGGTGC
Organism: Sebastolobus alascanus; assembly: GCA_916701645.2. Taxonomy (NCBI): domain Eukaryota; kingdom Metazoa; phylum Chordata; class Actinopteri; order Perciformes; family Sebastidae; genus Sebastolobus; species Sebastolobus alascanus. Next base: position 27,578 of record CAKAOJ020000452.1, on the reverse strand, counting down.
AGCAGCCTGCTAATCTTTCCCCTTTTTTAGACGGGATTAGATCAGATTATTAAAGGATAATAATGCTGTTAAAGTTTTAGCTCATTAACTACATCATCACACACTTTTGTGAACACAGAGAAACATTAAATCTTTATAGAGTTATGAGGGTTTGGACTTGACAGCATCATTATTTTAGAGCAGCTTATGGTCCATCCTGTGTTTGTTAGTGCGTTGAACAGGAAACAGGAAACAGTTCCCTTTCCTCTCTCTTTCTCCAGACAGGAAACAGTGGACTTTGCTGGCTTCGTTCGGATCCTGGCCCATTTCCGTCCCACAGAAACGAACCGAACCAGAGACGGAGCCCAGCCGGAGCCGGCCAACAGCCGCACCAGGAAGCTCAAATGTCAGTCCACTTTGGTTTGCTCTGCTTCAACTTTTCGTTTGTAGTTGGTGACCTGTGATCCACTGATGACACACACATCATTAGAAAAGTTCTGTCTGTGTGTTCAGTTGCTTTCCAGTTGTACGATCAGGACCGAGATGGAAAGATTTCCAGAGAAGAGCTTCTTCAGGTCTGTAACTGTTAAACTCATCAGTGTTTCTGCACAACTCTCTGAATAAACACATTAGAAATAAACTTCAAATGGTGCCGCTCACACTCAGACTGATTGGTTGGTGATGGTTACTTCAATACATTACCTACATAGTCCTTGCAGTGCAAAAGAGGTACAGCACAGAAGCCATGGAAACTTTTAAAACTACTCCTGTAGCACAATTCACTTCTCTACAGTCCATCTATATGATCAGTATTTTACAAAAATGGTAAATGTGGTGAAAAACACGGAAATGAATCATATAAGTGGGGATATAGTCATTAATACTGCATTTATACTGTACATTTCATGAAATATTCTTATTTATACCATTCTTGCATTTATATTTAACACACTTCTCAGCATTTTTGTATTTACTTATTTGCACTGTGGTTATATGTCATATATGGCATGTGTTAATGCAAATATTTGTACGTATTTCTTATATTCTCATTTTTATATTTTTCTTTCTCTACATATATTGTGTTATATATTATAACATTATGTACATAATTTACCTATTACATACTCTTTTATTTCTAATTTCTTATATTTCTTTATGTTTATATAAGAGCAACTTTAACTTATCCCCCCGGGGATCAATAAAGTATTTCTGATTCTGATAACGGCCACACTTTTGGACATAAGTCATAAGTCAATATAATATCAGTCTTGTCTTCATTAAGATGGAGAAAGTTAAAGACATCCAACACTTAATATCCCTTAAAGTGATCCCTTAGTGCAACCAAACTACCGGTATCAATAGGAATGACTGGAAGATATAATAGTGTATCATCTGCATAGAAATGTAAGAATACATTATGTATATAGAGAAAGTTACAAGATATCCAACACTTAATATCCTTTAAAGCCGTCCCTTAGTGCAACCAAACTACCAGCATCAATAGGAATGACAGGAAGATATAATAGTTTATCATCTGCATAGAAATGTAACAATATATTATGTAAATAGAGAAAGAAATAGGGCCCAGAATCGACTCTTGAGGTACACCACAAGTTTGTGTTATAGACAAGGAAAGCTTCCAAGTTAGTTCCCAGAGTTAGGATTAGATATAGGATTTGAACTACTTCAGAGCCAAGTTGTTTCCGGACGTGAATACTGATCGGTAGCTAACTGTGACTGACAGGTGCTGCGGATGATGCTGGAGATGCAGGTGACGGAGGAGCAGGTGACGGAGGAGCAGCTGCAGAGCATCGCTGAGCGAGCCATCCAGGAGGCCGACCTGGACCAAGACGACGCCATCTCCTTCGACGAGTTCAAAAAGGTGAGAAGGGTCGACTAAAGTAGGAACCAAATGGACAACTGGGGATATTAATCTGAACAAAAACAGTGCTCTCATCTTCAGGAAATCTTTTAGTATTTAGAAAAGTAAAAGTAGTAAAAATAGAACTCACATTCAGGTAAATACTTTAAAAAAAAAGCATGTATGATTTTTTTTTATTTGTGTTCAGTCACTGGAGAAAGTGAACATCGATCACAAGATGAGTATTCGCTTCCTGAAATAAAGACACAACCTGAAGATGCAGTGGAACTGGGACTAGATAAACTGGATGAACCTCCTACACGTTCGTGTTTTGTCCTCCAGGTGAAGCTCATTGCAGGATCTTATGGAAACTGTTTTCCTGAAACTGAAAAGTGTAAATGATTTTAGTAACCATCAGCAGCAGCGTAAAATAAGAGCGCTTTCACAAGCCAACATATAGTCTGTTTTAATCTAATTAAACTCTGGTGCGCTTCGTTTGAGCAGTAATGGTACTCTGGCGTTGACCATAACAACCATTCCGAGAACATTTGCAAAAGGTGGACTGTTTCCAAGCAAACTAATGTGCGCCCCTATCGTCACTCCGCCAGAAAATTATATAGCAAACTACAAGAGGCGACACTCACAAAACATGAAAGGTGTTGCCAGATAAAGCCATGAAAAGTGCCATGTGTTTGGGATGAGAAGAGGTCCGAGCAGACACAAATTAAAGGGCCATTTCATGTCAAAACGAGAACCAAAACTGCACTGTGTGCCTTGATCTGCTACTCTACACCAGCTCGGCACAAGTAGGTTCGTTTTTGAGCTGAGAAATGACAAAAAAAACAGTCACAAATGCAAAAAATAAACCGCCTACCGCTTGACGAAAATTTATTTTGATTGCGCTTCGTGTAACAGAGGAAGAACTTCTGTCTGCAGCCTCCACAGGACAACAGGAACAGAGACAAAGACGACAGTGAAATTGGAGAATTTTATAAGTGTTAAAATGAATGTAAAGGTTGGAACTGTCTGTAAGGAGGTATCTTTGTACTTTTTAGTATACCACTTATCTTAAATAAATAACTTCAAACTCATATTGTGTGTCAGTGTGTGCTGTTTTTCCTTCTCTATCATCTTTCTTGAGAAAATGTCCAAAAAAAAGTCAGAAAAGTGTTCAAAAATGTAAAAACAAAAAAACAAAAAGTCTGAAAATTATTCGAAAAATGTAAAAAAAAAAAAAAAAACTGTCTGAAAAAATGTCCAAAAAATTTTAAAAAATATCCCCAAAAAGTCTGAAAAATGTCCAAAAAAAAAGTCTGAAAATTTTTCCAAAAATGTATGAAATATGTCCAAAAATGTCACAAAAAAGTAAGAAAAGTGTCGAAAAATGTAAAAAAAAAAAAAAAATATAAAGTCTGAAAAGTTTCCTAAAATGTCAAAAAAAAAAAAAAAAAAAAGTCAGAAAAGTGTCAGAAAAATGTCGAAAAATATCTGAAAAATGTAGAAAAAAAAAAAATCTGTCTGAAAAATTGTCCCCAAAAATAGTCAGAAGAGTTTCCGAAAAATGTCAAAAAAAGTCTGAAATGTAAAAAAAAAAAAAAAATCTGAAAAATGTAAAAAAAAAAAAAATTCCAAAAAATGTCCCAAAAAAGTCTACTAAATTTCAGAAAAATGTAAAAAAATTGTCCGAAAATGTAATAAAAAAGGGTCAAAAGTCTGAAAAATGTTCAAAAAATGTTCTTTTAAATTGAGAAACATCATATGTGTGATTCATGGCGCAATTCAAACGGGGTCAAAAAAATATTTGTCTCACGCCGTTGACTAACGTACATATTTTTTCTGAAATAAGGTCCCATGGTGGTGCACTGGAAGGGGCGGGACTTCGCCTCTCTATTGTCCAAAATATCATTGTATGCTCAAACAAAAGATTAAGATTTCGCTTCATTGGATCTAATACCAATGTATACTGGAGTATAGACAGATGTGTCCACATACTCTTTTGTAATGTGTGTGATAAAGTTTAATGTAAAGTTCATTTATTTTTTATTTTAGTCTTCGAAAGCATCATCACAGAAATAGTGGAGTACTGGTGTACTTCCTGTTTGAGACCATCAGGTGGAGCCATTGTTGAATATATTCTCCTCCTCTGGCAGCCAGCTGTGTGCAACAGCTGGAGAAGATCAGAAACATTCATTGTCATCCTAAACTCTAATACCCCTTTATTTTATCCCACTCTTTATGTAAATGGGAAAATCTGTCGGGGGCTGTCATGGTGGGATTCCTGCCATTCCTGCCATTCATCTTCTTCTGTGTTTTGTTCTCGTTCCTGCTGTTAGAAGGCCGAAGGTCAAATGTTGTAAATGTTCCCGCTTTGAACCCTGGACTCACGCAAACATGTCCTCTTCCTCCTCCTCCTCCTCCTCCTCCTCCTCCTCCTCCCTGGATGAAGATCAGAGAAGTGATCTAAATGAAAACCTGCAGACTTTGGGGTCTTGAAGGCAGATGGAGGAGAACATGGATTAGTTCAAGAACCCACGTTTGATTCTGAAATCTCAAACCCTGTTTGTGATCTGTAAACAAGACTCGGTCCAAACCGAGCACAAGATTGAACCGTGTTCGGTCAGTCTGTGAATTTCTGGCTAAATTTTTTATAATGTTAAATCCAACGGTACATGTCCACCAGGTCCGGTGAGGACACTAGGAGACACGTTGCTCCACTCAACTGGCCATTCAAGCGGTGACGTATACCGTATCGTTGAATGCACCTGATTGGTCCATGGTTTTCTGCTCGCCGTTTCAAATAGGAAACAACACGGCGGCCCTAAACGTGTTCTTTAATTTAACAGTTAATATATATTTAGACGTCAGTCAGAAACCACAGAGACACAAATGAAAACGCTGCTGGAGATGAGTTTGACTCTCTTTACACTTTTTACATATTCATCGTTGCCATGACGAAAGCGGGACAACCTGTGATAAAATCAAATGGAATTGTACACAACAAACATTATTGTTAGACGGAGCCGAGCGTCGTTCTGCATGCGATACGCCGAGCCCGGGGTGGTTTCTTCTCTACGCTTTCTTGTGAGGCATCGATGCGTAGAGCAGCCAGTACAGAGAGTAGCAGGTTCCTGTAGAGAAGACAAACACACAGAAATAACATCCGGCAGTCAGATATGTACATGAGCACATTCCTGGTAGGTTCAGGTTTGGCGACATTACGCCTCCACTCCGCTCTACAAATGATTTTATCTTTAGCTGAAGTTAAGAATAGGGCTGCGAGATCCAGGAAGCTGAAGAGCTTCGTATTATTTGTGTTTGATGGACAGACTGTGAAGTATTTAGGAATCTGCCAGTATTTATTTTAACTTTTAGCAACTATTCAAACCAAACTGGTGAATTTATTCCGGCACATGTTACCTCCAAGCGCTAGCGTCATGGTCGCCCGGTAGAGCAGGAAGTCAAAGGTTCCTCCCTTGATGTGGACCGGCAACCCGTTGTCCTCCTGTAACCGTGGGAAACCACATGGTGAGACACTCCAGTAGTTTGTGAAATAGTCACGAAATTTAATGCATTGATTTGTTTACATAGACACAAATTTCACATTTTTTTCGTGATGGAAATCAATTCGTATGTAATGCACGTAATTGTGAAATGGAAAGTATGGAGAGCGGGAGGTCGGGGTGGATGAGTGGGTCAAAAAACTTAATTTGTCAGGTAACTTCTGTACTTAAGTTGCGCCACTTTCGGAGTTCTTATAACCCAAACCACGATCTTTTCCTAAAGCTAACTAAGTAGTTTTTGTGACGTAACTTCACGACACTGACGACGTGTAACGAGCAGCAGGAGGTGATGGAACAGACCAACATTAAAAGTACTAAACTGGTTGTTATCACTGCTTTCTCCAGTAAAGACGCTGTGTGTCATGGGGGTTTTACAGATGTGTTTTAAGTGGAATTTGGCCGAGCAGTTGTATAAATAATTCTCTGTAAGTCATGTTTTTTTGTTCTGACCTCCAACTGTTTCTAAACATGTCGCCTGATGTTGAGATGTAATAATTACTGCCAAATTCCACAGATGGGTTGGATGTTTTGAAAGTGATACGAGCATGGCCAAATTAACTTGTTAGGTTAACTTGTTCATTCTTTCTTACACATTTTTTTGCCTCATATGAGGACAGAGCATGCTCAAGGTAAAATATGATGCTAAGTTGTTTTTAAAGGGCAACTTAAGACCCTGTTTTAGCTCAGCCCGTTCGCACGAGAAGGCGTTTAAATGTCACAACAAGACGTTTAGCGTGCAATAAGTACGCCTTTCTTGATTTCCGCGTGTCTTTTGTACGCCATGCATCCTGTACTGACTGTGATGTAAACGTATCCGTGTGTAATTGCTACGGTAAGAGTTAATGACGTACAAAGGATTTTTCTTACCAACAAGCTACCAATATGCCGTGCCTGTAGGGAATGGGAATGGCGGTGCATTCTGGGCGCCATGTTTGGAGGGTAGCTTATGTTATGCTAACGAAATACTAACAAAACATTGGCTAATACTGCATATTTAATCTACCGGTATCCTGCAAAATCAAACCCATAACGTTAGCCAACCTTTGTGTCTGACTGTATACTATATATACTACAATTCAGCTTTTGAATCTTATTCACTGTGCAGTGTTTTATCTTCTGACCCTTGATGTAAACAGCCAGCAGATGGTAGTCTTACCCTTTACCATCCAAAAATGGCCGACTCGCTGTCGTTGACGTCACATCCCCTATGTGCACGTTATCTAGCCTCCAGAATAATATCAGTGTTTTAAAAATGGCCGTAGTTCCCCTTTAAATGTGCTGATCACCCACAGAGGATAAATCTAATGATTTTGCTGACGTGTTGTGTTACCTGGAAGAGTTTCTGGGCCTCGGGGACTTTGTTCCTCAGCTGTCTGGCAGAGCTGCTGAAGGCGCGGCTGGCCAGAGCTGGAACTTTCTGGGAACACAAAGAAACGGGAAGCTTAGTTTGGAAAATTGCCTTGATGGAGTGCAGCTACAGGACAGAGCAACAGTTTAATAAATGAGTCTCTTGTATGCGTGTGGTAGACATTATAAAAGCACATCCCTACATGCATCTCTACCCCTGAATGTTCCAGCATGTTTCCATGTTTGTCCGACTTCTAACTGATTTTCCAAGCAACCACCTCTTCTTCTGTAGCTTCACTGGAATCGAGCACAAACCATAATATCATCTTGCTTTGAATTGTTGTTTTCTGTAAATTCAGTATAATGTTTAATGTCTAATTTTACCAAAGGTTTGAAGCATTAATATGGCAGGAAACAACTATTGTCTATTGTAAAGATATGATTTATTTATATGTATGGTCTCTCAAGGAAAGTGTCGGATATGGTAAACATTATTATCATTCTGGGTAAATATCATATTCGTAAATGCAAATGGAAAAACAGTAAACCCTCCTTAATTTTTTTGTTTCCTTAAGTTTAAATTTTGAATATTGTCGACCCCCTCGAATGTCCAAATGTTTACCTGTTTCTTTTTGTTTATTTTTTTATTTATTTTTTTCCTGTATATGTTCTGGCTTGTGTTGTATCATATGCAAACTAATGTTTCCTACACTAGTCTGTAAATAAAAAATGTTCAATAAAGAGAAGTAAATAAATAAGTAAATAAGTAAGTAAATAAATAAACAAACAAACAAACAAACAAATAAATAAATAAATAAATAAACAAATAAATAAACAAATAAGTAAGTAAACAAATAAACAAACAAACAAACAAATAAATAAATAAACAAATAAATAAATAAGTAAACAAACAAACAAATAATTAAATAAATAAACAAATAAATAAATAAGTAAGTAAACAAACAAATAAACAAACAAACAAACAAACAAACAAATAAATAAATAAACAAATAAATAAATAAGTAAGTAAACAAAGAAAAATAAAAAACAAACAAACAAATAAATAAATAAATAAATAAATAAACAAACAAACAAATAAATAAATAACTAACTAACTAACTAACCTTGACCATCTCGCGAGAGTTTCCCAACTCGCGGGTGTCCTCTGGTCCTTTAATGATAGGATAGGGCGTTAGGAAGTGAGTCTCGCGAGAGTTTTCGTGTCCCACTGGCTAGCTAACGGCCGCTGCTTCACACCCAGGTACAGGTGATGGTGATAACACCGCAGCGCTCACCTTCCGGTTCAACCTCAGGTAAACACTGTTAGCTCTGTTAGCAGAGGAGCTGTTAGCACCGTTAGCTGTTAGCATCGTTAGCTGTTAGCATCGCTAGCCGTTAGCATCGTTAGCCGTTTGCACCGTTAGCTGCTAGCATCGTTAGCTGTTAGCATCGTTAGCCGTTAGCCACCTGCTGATCCCTCTCCATGTAGAGAGCCGTTGAGGAAACAGAAACCAACCCAATGTCGCGTTTAGCATCTCGAGCTGTTGTTTGTTGGACTTTTACTTCTAACAAGAGTATCTTAACATCGTTGTTTTACCACTTTGACTTAGCTAAGTAACTTTAAAAGATCTGAATACTGATTTTTTTCATGAGTCAATTTTGACTCCCAATGTCTTTTAAAGTAGTTATTCTGATTTATAGAAGTAAATGTAGTAAATAAGTGAAAGACTTCCATAAAACATTAATTTTATTATTTTTTATCACCAATCCAATCTGAGTTTACCACTCCACGTGACCAAAAGGTGTCTTTTTATGAATTTTGACCATGATTTTCCTTATTTGAAAGTCAGTAAATATTGAATCTGTTACGCAATGATAGTTTACAGATGGAAAAACAACCTGTGTAGTGATATTGTGACACTGCAGTGAAAGAGGAAGGGAAAGTAACTCTCGTATCATTTCTGTTTTCCAGACCAGAGGAGGCTGCTGGGAGACGACAGCTGTCAGATTTGTTCCAGGTATAGTTTCACTACTGTGGTTATATAACTGAAAACCTCATTGCAAGTTTATTTTCCACTCTTTATAACCCTCTGAGTCTTTTTTAGGGTGAGATAGCAGGTCAACAGTAGATGTCACATAGAAGTGGTGTACATCACCTGAAAGCTGGGATCCTGAAGATTAATTTAAGATGCAGCTCAGCACTGTGTGTCAAGTTGTTCTAGTCATAAATCTGAAATAAACATGACATTAAAATAATTATGAGAGTGTATAAGTGTTTAGAACATTATGATAGAAGTATATGATGTCCATCCCCATGCTCTATTATGTCTCATAAGATGTTGCAGCAATGTTTGGGGTTGATACCATTTGTTACACAGATTTGGTGCTAAATTTAACCATTTTTTACCACTTGAAAAATGATCAATAATCCCTCCAAAATACCAAATTAAGACACCAAGACCTTGAGGAACACCATAGAAAAAGCCATGCTGTGATTTGGGATCAAAAACTTCTGACATTTGGAGATTTCGGCAAGAATTACATTTTGTCTGTGAATGGATGGCGAGAACTTGTGTTGTGTAAACTGCTCAGAAACCTCCTTATTGTGAATCTAGCTAGGAAAGCCATCCATCCTCTGAATGCTCTAGGTCTCTAGTTTGATCCATCCATCCTCTGAATGCTCTAGGTCTCTAGTTTGATCCATCCATCCTCTGAATGCTCTAGGTCTCTAGTTTGATCCATCCATCCTCTGAATGCTCTAGGTCTCTAGTTTGATCCATCCATCCTCTGAATGCTCTAGGTCTCTAGTTTGATCCATCCATCCTCTGAATGCTCTAGGTCTCTAGTTTGTGGCTGTAAAGTTTCATGAGGCTGTGATTATCCTAGAGGTCACCACAGGTCATTTATACAGTCAGGTCAATGAAATGTCTCCTATGGGGACTAACATCATCACACATGAATACAGTTGGGCTCATTGGATCCACAAGAGTCTCAGGTTTACACTGATACAGAATTTATGGAATTCCAAGACTGTTTAGGGACCCCAGTATGCAAAAATATTCAAATACTGCATGGCTTTTGACCAAAACTACATGTGATTATCATAAAGTGGGCATGTCTGTAAAGGGGAGACTCGTGGGTACCCATAGAACCCATTTTCATTCACATATCTGTAGGTCAAGGGTCAAGGGACCCGTTTGAAAATGACCATGCCAGTTTTTCTTCGCCAAAATTTAGCCTAAATTTGGAGCGTTATTTAGCCTCCTTCCCAACAAACTAGTATGACATGGTTGGCACCGATGGATTCCTGAGGCTTTCTAGTTTCACATGATACCAGTATCTTTACGCTAGCTCTAAAAGTGGTTCTCTCTGTTCCTTGTTTTTTCCAGCATTCTCTTTTTTAGTCACGCAAGATGTCATCATCAGGAGCCAATCTGAGGTCAGTCTGACAGCCGACACTCACAGTCAGTATATCATCATTATGACACTCTCACTGTGACAGGGCGCAGCTGCAGCTGGAGACCAACACTTCTTTTCTAAATAGTTTCAAGTGCGAGTTTGGGACCATTATTTTCACTTCAGGAAATATTTACTTGCTTTGTCAAAATGCTCCACAGCTATAAACACAATCCAGTCGCTTCTGTTATGTAATCCCAATTGGACAGCTCTAAAGACAAGCGTGAATAAACCCAAGCCTGATGTTTGAACTGGGCCTGCTGGTGATTTAAAGTGGCCCGTTAGCAGCTCATTATTCAGATAGTGAGATGTGTCTACAGGCAGATTCATGACACGCCTACACTCTGATTGTTACACACAGCAGCAAAAGATATTCTCCGTTGAACTGATCAACTACTGTGTGACTTGACACACTGAGAGTGTGGTTGGATATGTTTGTTTGCTCTCTGCCCTGTTTAAGGATGTGAAAGTTACTTCCTGTTGAGCTGCTCTGACAGTTTCTCTCTTCAGACTCTTCAGAGGTTTTGTACAAACTGACCTCCAGACAAGAGAAGAGTCATACAAACAGTTGAGACGTTTCAACGTGCAGCAGCCGTCTGTCTCTTTAAGAAAGCTGCATGACTTTTTAACCGTCTACCAAGGTCACATCGGGTAGCTGCGGGCGTGACGGACACGACTCACAGCCAATCACAGCCTCCGAACCTGACACTCCAACCAATCAGGACACATAGAGGGATAGAGAGAGTGTGTGTGTGTTATAAGGGTAAACTGTGCCAGACTGGCTGCTGTGATTTCCACGGTGGAGTTATTATGTGTGTTTGCAGTCAGGTGGTGTTCGACCGACCAATGACGATAACTGAGGCCAAACATAAACCACAGTTTGTCTGTTACATTACAACAGAGAAATGAAAGTTATGTGGACAAACTGTGTTCAGTATGAACTTGCTGCACTGTTTTCATATTTGTAGAAAACCTCACGCAGGATTCAAACACTTTCTTCACTTGAAAAACTGCTGCTTGTGAACATAATAAAAGCCCTAATCAGGTTTTCCTCGGCACAGCGAGGTAGTCGCATAATTCTAGGACACAAGCGCGCCTGAACTCACCGTTAGCTCTGCTGGATGGTGCGTTCAATCTGGGAAATGTACTTGCAGGACACGAAACAGAGTTGGCAGAGGTCTACTCTAAGTGTAAACTTACAGATAAGATTGTGTTTCATATTCATTGGCAGTAGTTTTAACACGAATACAGATTTTATGGTACAAGGGCGTAGACTTGTTTAGTAATAGTAACTTGTGTTCGATTGTGTGAGGGGTGGATTAAATCTGACTAAACTAAACTAAATATTTACTGGTGCTTACGAGTGTCTCCTGATTGCCTGAAGCAGCCAAGATCTCTGAAACTGTCTGTTGGGATGGAAGTCTAATCGGAGTTCGTCAAGTTCACGATGAAAATGACTGAGACGATCAGATTTTAACAAAAACGAGGCTCAGTCCAAATTGGGAGGAAAAAGTGTTTCAGCTCTTAGAAAGAATGATGATTTTTATCTCTATATTTATTTGTATCAGTTATCTTGTTATATATGTTTTCTATTATTTGTATTTAATACATTTGTGTATATTAATTTAAATTGTTAATGTTTTCTCTTTATTTATTATATCATTTAACTTATTGTATATTTATTCTAGTATTTATATTTAGTAAATTAGTATATATTTAAATATATTTAAATTGTTATTTTCTCTATTTATTATATAATTTATCTTATTATATATTTATTCTATTTATATTTTGTGAATTTGTATATATTTAAATTTAATTAAATTGTAATTTTCTCTATATTTATTATATAATTCATCTTATTATATATTTATTCTATTATTTATATTTAGCAAATTAGTATATATTTAGATGAATTTAAATTATTTTTTTCTCTTTATTATATGCTTTATCTTATTATATATTTATTCTACTTATATTTAGTAAAGTAGTATATATTTAAATTTATTTAAATTTGTATATGTTCTCTTTATTTACTAAATCATTGTTTTTTTTATATATTTATTCTATTTTAATATGTAGTAAATTAGTATATATTTGAATTTATTTAAAAGTTCAGGTTTTTATCTTTTATCATTTATCTCATATATTTATTTATATTATTTAGATATAATTAATTGGTATATATTTCATTATTTATTTATTTATTTATTTTTTCTCTGTCTTTATTATATCATTTATCTTATATATTTAGTCTATTATTTACATTTAATGAATTAGTATATATTTTAATTTATTTAAATTGTTAATTTTTTTCTCTTAATTTATGTAATTTTTCTTATTTTATATTCTATTATTTATATTTAGTAAATTAGTAAATGCATACATTTATTTAATTTGTTAATTCTTTCTCTTTATTTATTATAACATTAATCTTATTATATATTTATTATATTATTTATATTTTGTAAAAGAGTATATATTTAGTTTTATTTAAATTGTTAGTTTTCTAAGACAACATAGAAGAGAAGTCCTAAAATTGCTCAGAATAACAGACATTATCGGATTGTTATTATTGATGAACATGTAAACAGAATTTTAATATTACTGGATAATTTAATCTGTACAAATGCAACATGTGATTTGGATTTAAACTGTTAATCTGAAGTACAGTATAAGTACTGTAAAACTGTACTTAAGTGCAGTGTTTGAGTAATGTACTACACTGATGATGAATAGACAGAACTATGCTGAGAATGTAAACATGTCAGATAAGAATAATACTGTATTTGTGTTTCTGCAGGTTCAACATGTCGCTGTGTGTCAGTGAATACGTGCTGAGCTGCACTAACACCCGGACACTGGTATGACTGGGAGATAAACAGTCTGACTCTGCAGCAGCTCTTGTGAGGTAATCCTGCAGTCTGTGTGTATATATATAGATCACATGTTTACCTCGTATGACACCAGCAGACACACAATGATAAAACACAGCTCCTGAGAGTCAGACACAGTGTTACACTTCTGTCCTACAAAGTACAAAGGTCAGGCCTGATCACCTTAACTCATTTCCCGCCTGCACAAATACACTTTATTCTATATTTCCTCCTCCTGATCTCGTCTTCTTTAACCTGAAACACTTCCAGGAGCTTCAGAGACACAAACGGAGAGAGAAAAGAGAGGAAAGATTGAAGAATAATTACCAGCAGGTGATTCATGTCTGTGGCTGTGTGTGTCGTGCTGCGTCTCCTCGCTTCACCCTGACAAGGACATGCGCACACACTCACACACTCACGCTCACGTACAGTATCAATGTTTTCTGAATCTCTGCCAAACTACGATCTGCTGTAGAGGCCAAACTGCGCGCACTCGGCAACATGCAGGAAACAAACACAGTTCTTATCATTATTAACGGCTGCTGCTGCAGCTGTGCAACGGATGTGTTAGTGGTTAAAGCTGCATGAGGTTTTACATTAAATTTCATGCACATTTTATTTTTATAGAGTGTCTTTAGTGGACTTCACTGCAGGACACTTAAAGCTGCAAACAGAGCTACAAGATGTCTGCAGGCAGTGTTATTAATCATTTTAAATGCACTATATTCCAGTTATGATTTGTTGTTTTTTTTAGTTTAGTTTAATAGAAGAGATGTGTTGTACCAGATTTAGCTACTAGCTTATTTCCATCTACAGTCCCTGTGCAGGTAGCAGTGATGGAAGAAGTATTCAGATCCTTTACTGCAGTAAAAGTACTAATACCACACTGTGGAAATACTCCAATACAAGTAAAACTCCTGCATTCAAAACCTGACTGAAGTAAAAGTATGTCTCAGCTAAATGTAGTTACAGTAGTTAAAGTTAAAGAGGCTATATGTAAGAATCAGAAATTGCTTGTTCACAGCGACACCTGTGGCCGCAATTTCAACGAAAGTCAGCGTCCTGTTGCTCGTGCTCGCGCTACATTGACATGAACGAGCACCGGTCTAAACAGTGAGGCGACACACGTCAGCTAACACACAATATCACTCTATATTTCACCTGCTTGGCAGTAATGTTAGCTGACCAGAGGAAGGTCTCTCCATGAATCAATGCTGATCCTAGTGTTGGCTTGACGGGGGGGGGTGGGGGGGTTGGCTCCTCCAGACCAGCATTTATTTCTGCAAAATCGTCCACTGCACATTCACTAGATATTCTCAGAGCTAAACTAACTCTTCTGCAGTGTGCGAGCGTGCACGTGGAGTTGGACCGAGCCGAGCGGGTGAGAACGAGCGAGGTGTGCAAACAGGCAGCAGGAGCAGCGCGTACCCACACGCGAGCGCGCATGGGATTCCGACCCGTTAGGATTTATGCGCGTGATAAGTTACAAATAGTCCCTTTAAAGTATAGATGTTCTCAGATAGATCTATCTGATGTTTCTGGATAAATATTACTGCTGCAATAATGTTGCATTTTAACTCCTTTATATCCCGTTGGCTAGTTTATAATGCAGCAATGCATCATGGTCTATAAGATCATCATCTGTCCTGTGAGAACCACGTATCTCTAATGTTTTCAGCTTTGTGACAATGCGTTTTCCAGCTGATCCGAGAGGCTTTTTAAACAGTTTATTTAGCTTAAAGGCTGTTACAAACCGGCACCATTTTTTTCCCTTGCGATGAATTCACTCATTATCATGTGTAGGCTACTTTCACACAGAAGGTGAATATTACACGGCGATTAAGCGACTTATTTTCTGAGCTTTAGCACCGTGAATAAAGGCATCAACCAATCACGTTGTGCTGAACGGGTTGAGTTGCGCCTATATTTATAAAACAACAACACGGAGGCTCCGTAGTCCGAAACAAGATGGAAAACTTTCAGCCTTTCAGCGGAGCCCAGATTCACTCCTTCCGTTCTTACCTTTCACAGTAAAAGCCCTAAACATATAATATTCACAGGCGAGTATTTCGCATTTTCGTGTTGTTTATTCGTCCCGCCCCCGGTGTGTAAAGGCCTTAAGGAGGAGGAGAATTTTCTCAACACATAAAGGAACACTTCATCCTTCAGTTTATTACAAACATTCAACACATCTGGAGATACCTGGTTTTACCTGGACAGGAAGGGGATGGTCATCTGTAAAGTAACTAAAGCTGTCAGATAAATGAAGTGTTGTAAAAAGTACAATATTTACCTCTGAGATGTACTGCAGTAGAAGCAGTAAATGGAAATATTGTACTCTAAATGTAAATTATCTCAGCATTATGTCATCTGTCTTATCTTTGGTTATACAGACAGAACTTGTTATGTTTCGGTCTTTTTACGTGACTAATTTGAAGGTTCAGTTTGTCAGAAATGTTCCCCTGAAACCTGCCAGGTGTGCTAGAGAGAAAGTGTTTGCTTCCTCTAAATATGAACACATGAAAACCACATTTGTTCTGTATAAAGCACCAAACGTCAGTCTGAGTTCCACTTCCTGTTTTTGTGATTGGTTGGCAGAGTGAAGCTTTTAACAGCAGCTCAGTGCAGCAGCAGCAGCTCTCTGGTGAGTTTCTCTAATCTTTCCTCCAAATCATCACTCAGTTAATCACAGACAGATGTGTGAAACATTGAAAACATTGAGTTTGTTTAACAAGAGTTACACATTGACATACACAAGATGACATTAACATATACGGCAAATTCTAAATAAATAAATAAATATTATATGTCTGAAAAAGAGTAGGCAGAAGTAAACTAATAAATGTTAAATAATCATCTTAATATAAAAAATAAAAAACATAACAAAAACAACAATGCCATGTCAACATGTTCAGAAATGCACTTTATTTTGAAAGCTATCTTATTTAACTTTGGATCCAGTCTTTTAAAAGTCTTACATGATAAACAACTTCAACAAATACTACCTGAAAATACTCTAATATACTGCATATATGTTTACTCTATTTTGTGTATTTTTATTTATATATATATAAACAAAACAATAACAAATAAAATTAACAATAAATATATACAGCAATTTCTAAATAAACTAAATAAATAAATACATATTATATGTCTGAAAAGGAGTAGGCAGAAGTAAACTAAGAAATCTTAAATAATCATGTTAATATAATAAATAAAACACATAACAACAACAAGGAGCGTCACAGTACTGTTCTCCCAAAAACTATTATTTAATACATTTTCTTGAATTGATTTTTATTTTTTGCTTAAAGGGGCTATATGTAAGAATCAGAAATTGCTTGTTCACAGCGCCACCTGTGGCCGCAATGTCAACGAAAGTCAGCGTCCTGTTGCTCGCACTCGCCCGTGTGCACGCGCTACCTGAATGTGAGCGAGCATCCGTCAAAACAGTGAGGCGACACACGTCAGCTAAAACACAATATCACTCTATATTTCACCTGCTTGGCAGTAATGTTAGCTGACCAGACGAAGGTCTCTCCATGAATCAATGCTGATTCTAGTGTTGCCTTTTCCTTTCTCAGCCTGCGAACCGCGGAGGGAACTGGGGGGGGAGACACCCGGTCGGGACGATAACGTAACTCGCTGCTGAGCCCCGTCACTTCACAAGACACGGGAAACCTCTGTTGGTCTGGAGGAGCGGCAGCATTTATTTCTGCAAAAACGTCCACTGCACATTCACTAGATATTCTCAGAGCTAAACTAACTCTCTGCAGTGTGTAGTGTGCGCGCGTTCACGTGGAGTTGGAGCGAGCCGAGCGGGGGAGAACGAGCGCGGTGTGCAGGCAGCAGGCAGCAGGAGCAGAGCTGCTGCGCGCTCGCGTACCCACACGCGAGCGCGCATGGGATACCGACCCGTTAGGATTTATGCGCGTGAAAAGTTACAAATAGTCCCTTTAATTAACCTATTCCCAAAAATGTAAATATAAATTCTCTTCACGGTGGTACGAACCCAATGTTTTTTTTTTTAAATAATATAATAATATATTATTTTATATTATATAGATTATTATTGGTGTCAAATTTTCCGTAGTTAAATCTGAAACTCATTTGAAAATATATGACAGCAGGATAATCAAGGATATTTAAACCTGCGACAAGCTGCGTCAAAGCTGAAAAGAAAAGAAAAATAGGGCTTTCAGTTGATTAAATATTTAATTGTGATTAATCGCATGATTGTCCGTAGTTAATCACGATTAATCGCAAATTAATCACATTTTTTTTATAGTAATTGATCCCTGTTTGGTGTTTGATCAGTGCAGATCGGCTGGTTGATACAGAGGAGATGTGGAGCTCGGTTCTGCCCGTGCTGGTCGGTCTGAGTCCAGCGGTTCTGTTCCTGCTGCAGCTTCCTGACTACACCACCACACAGGAAGGACGCTGGCAGGACTACAAATATGGCCCCCAACAAGGCTCGGAGCTGCAGGACGGAAAGCAGTTCTGCTCCTGGAAATGTCTCCTGTTCACCCTGCAGTGGCCCGGAGCCTTCTGTCAGGTGAGCTTCATCATCATCATCATCATCATCATCATCATCAGAATTAATCATTAAGTCAGGCATAAGAAGAAGAGATGGATTTATAATTCTGGAGTAAAAGATTAAACGGTTTAGTGTTGAAGCTGCTGTTAAAATGGCCGACAAGATGGAGGCATCCTAATTAGTTTCTGAGTGACAAGAAAGAGGAGGGCGGGAAGGAAAGGATGCAGGAATGAAGGGAAGGAGGATGTTGAGAAGGAAAGGAGATGGTAAGGAAGGAAAAGAAATGAGGAGTTAAGGAAGGAAAGGAGGAGGTAGTGAGGGAA
Source organism: Sebastolobus alascanus (assembly GCA_916701645.2). Taxonomy (NCBI): domain Eukaryota; kingdom Metazoa; phylum Chordata; class Actinopteri; order Perciformes; family Sebastidae; genus Sebastolobus; species Sebastolobus alascanus. The sequence goes on along the minus strand of CAKAOJ020000452.1, from coordinate 9,636 downwards.
AGGAGGTGAGGATGGAAAAATGGAGGGGATAACAAAGGAAATGAGGAGGTAGGGAAGGAAAGGATGAGGCGCTAAGAAAAAGAACGGAAGAAATAAGAAGATTAGGAGGTAGTGAGGGAAATGAGGAGGGAAGGATGGATTAAGGAGGTAGGGAAGAAAAAGTGAAGATTGTGAAGAAGAAAGGAGGTAAGGGAGGGAAAAAGAAAAGGTAAAAAAGGAAACGAGGAGGTAGGGAAGGAAAAGATGCAGGAATGAAGGGAAGGAGGACGTTGAGAAGGTAAAGAGATGGTAAGGAAGGAAAAGAGGAAGTGGGAAAGAAATGAGGAGTTAAGGAAGGAAAGGAGGAGGTAGTGAGGGAAAGGAGGTCAGGATGGAAAAATGGAGGGGATAACAAAGGAAATGAGGAGGTAGGGAAGGAAAGGACGAGGTGCTAAGAAAAAGAACGGAAGAAATAAGAAGATTAGGAGGTAGTGAGGGAAATGAGGAGGGAAGGATGGATTAAGGATGTAGGGAAGAAATAGAGAAGATTGTGAAGAAGAAAGGAGGTAAAAAAGGAAATGAGGAGGCAGTGAAGGAAAGAAAGAAATGAGGATGTAGGGAAGGGCTGGAGAAGGTAAGGAAGTAAATGAGGTAATGAAGAGGTGGCGAATTAAAGGAGGAGGCTATGAGAAGATAGTGGAGAAAGGAGGAGGTAGAGAAACATGTTTAATAACTGCTGATGACCTCCAACATGCCGTCTGTCCGTCTCCTCTGCAGTCTTTGGACGAACAGACTCTCTGCACGATCCCTCCGAACGTCAACAACTGGACCATCCACGGCCTGTGGTAAATATATCACCTGAAAGAACATCATTCAGGTTCTTTAATACTTTAACACGACTCACTTCTTCTCTCTCTCTCTCTCTTTTGGTCCAAATAAGAAGTTTTACATTTGAGCTGGAATTAAACATCAGTCAAAGATCAGACAGTAAAGGACAGAGCTCTCTGTTGTAAAGATGCTAATACAATATAAAGTATCAGGTCTCCATCAGTGAAACTAAATGTGACTTTAGGTACAGTTAGTGCAGCAGTAATACAGCCAGTTATGTTTCATTCATTCAAAAATATGTTCCTGACAACTCTCTCTCCGATCAGATTGTGCGAACAGGATTGTTTAAGGCTTGAAACACAAAGTTTAGGACTTGGGAATTGTTTTGACTTTGGTCTCAACACTTCATAGACCTGAGACTTTTTTTTTTCCTCAAACACTTTTAAGGTTTATTTAATTTATTTTGTATCGGCGTCAAAATGACCTCAGTTGCAATATAAATATAACAGAAATAATGTTGAAATGACTGAAAACTAAATCAAAGGATGGTGAATAAGCTTTTAAAGACTTTTATTGTTGAAGGTTTCATGTTTGTGCTGCTGTATTTGTGCCTGCAGGCCGATTAAGGCGTGGCACTGCTGCAACTGCTGGCCGATGTTCCCGTCTGACGTCAAGGTGAGTCCCAGTCAGGATCAGCTCACCTGGTTACCTGGTTACCAGGTTGCCTGGTTACCAGCGGATCAGAGGACACTGATGAATCTGATCTGATGTCTGTCTTCCAGGAGCTGGAGGCAGAGCTGACTGAACACTGGCCGTCCTTACTGAGCACTCAACCCAGCTTCAACTTCTGGTACGTCTAGTGGTGTGGTTGCAGATTGCAACCAACTGAGTAACGTGAACGGCGTTGGCCTCACTCAGAGGTCATCCATACCATAATAACACTACTTTAGGAGCAACGGAAGTCAGACGGCGGCTGGCGTTACCACGGTTTAGCACTCTGCGGCTCACGTTACCGCAGTTTCACAAGCGTGTCGGAGAACTACGGTGACCTTCAAAGTCTGAAAGTCTCTCTCTAGAGTCAGAGTTTGGTTTGTCCGTTCGGAAACGAAAACACAACCATTCTTAGTTTCAGGTCCTCCGAAATCCTACACACTGTTCCTTTAATGCAGCAATAATATTAATCCAGAAACATCAGATATAATAGTAAAACACTGACAAGGAACATTTTACTGCACAATCAATACTTTCATACTTTGAGTACATTTTACTGATAATACTTACATACTTTTATTTAAAGGTCCCATATTATTTTTATTATTTTTTTAGTTTCTACTAGAACATGTTTACATGCTGTAATGTTAAAAAAAAACTTTATTTTCCTCGTACTGTCCGCCTGAATATGGCGTCTGAAATGCTCCGTTTTAGCACACATTTCAGTGGAATTGCGTTGCTAGGCAACAACTTGGGTCCATGTTTACTTCCTGTCAGCTGATGTCATTCACATACACTGCAACAGGAAATAAACTGGGACACATTTTGAATGTTAACATTTTCAAACTGTGAAATGGTCTATAGATTGTATATTTGTGACATCACAAGTGTACAGAAATCTTGACGGCTTGTTTCAAACGCACAGTTTCTGAATGCGGTCTGTGTGTGTTTCCACACGGATTGAGCGATGTTGACATGCATCGATATGTTATTACCAGCATTGATCTGTGTGTGTGTTTGTTTGTGTTTAACAGGAGAGACGAGTGGGAGAAACATGGTGCTTGTGCAGCGTGTGTTGAAGGAATGAACTCTCCACTCAGATACTTCCAGATCTGCCTCAAACTACGAGGACAGTTTGATATCCACAAGTAAGTTCACACACACTTTGACAGCCTTATATTTTTCTTTTTTTGTATAATTTTGTTGTAGCGTTCAAACCTAAGTGATATGAACTTTGGTGAATCAAACAGTGCACGCAGAAAGACAAGATCTAGCAGAATACATTTTTCTGTTTTCCCTGCAGGTTGCTGGAGAGCGCCAATATCACTCCGTCCTGTGAACGACCCTACAAGGTAGAATTCATTCTGTTAAAATCTGAAAACATTTTCAGCTGTTTTATTACTTGACTTTATATAACTAAATACACATGTAAACATAGACACCCATGGGTACTGTATGACTTACTATACTATGACATTTTAGGACATTTTTCTACATACTATGCTATGACTTTTATATTAGATATGAAAAAAGTATAGGATGTCGAAAAATTTCAGCAAAAAAGCCATAGAATGTTGAATGTCATTAAAAAAGTTACAGTATACTATGTCAAAAAAAATAAAAAAGTAATAGTATAGTATGTCGAAAATTTTCATGAAAAAAGGCATAGTAGTCTGTCGATTAATTTGGTGGAAAAAAAACTGTTTAAAATTTCGAAAATTTTCATGAAAAAAGTCATACTATAGCATGACTTTTTTCATGAAAATTGACGAAATTTTAAACTGAGTTTTTTTTCCACCAAATTAATCGACAGACTATACTATGCCTTTTTTCATGAAAATGTTCGACATTCTATACTATGACATTTTTTTACGAATATTTTCTAAAATTTTCATGAAAAAAGTCATACTATTGAATGTCGAAAATATTCGTAAAAAAATGTCATAGTATAGAATGTCGAAAATTTTCATGAAAAAAGGCATAGTATAGTCTGTCGATTAATTTGATGGAAAAAACTCAGTTTAAAATTTCGAAAATTTTCATGAGAAAAGTCATACTATAGCATGTCGAAAATATTCGTAAAAAAATGTCATAGTATAGAATGTCGAAACTTTTCATGAAAAAAGGCATAGTATAGTCTGTCGATTAATTTGGTGGAAAAAAAACTCAGTTTAAAATTTCGTCAATTTTCAAAAAAGTCATACTATAGCATGACTTTTTTCATGAAAATTTCGAAATTTTAAACTGAGTTTTTTTTCCACCAAATTAAACGACAGACTATACTATGCCTTTTTTCATGAAAATTTTCGACATTCTATACTATGACATTTTTTAAGAATATTTTCGAAAATTTTCATGAAAAAAGTCATACTATTGAATGTCGAAAATATTCATAAAAAAATGTCATAGTATAGAATGTCGAAAATTTTCAGGAAAAAAGGCATAGTATAGTCTGTCGATTAATTTGGTGGAAAAAAAACTCAAGTTTAAAATTTCGTCAATTTTCAAAAAAGTCATACTATAGCATGACTTTTTTCATGAAAATTTCGAAATTTTAAACTGAGTTTTTTTTCCACCAAATTAAACGACAGACTATACTATGCCTTTTTTCATGAAAATTTTCGACATTCTATACTATGACAATTTTTTAAGAATATTTTCGAAAATTTTCATGAAAAAAGTCATACTATAGCATGTCGAAAATATTCGTAAAAAAATGTCATAGTATAGAATGTCGAAAATGTTCATGAAAAAAGGCATAGTATAGTCTGTCGATTAATTTGGTGGAAAAAAAACTCAGTTTAAAATTTCGTCAATTTTCAAAAAAGTCATACTATACATGACTTTTTTCATGAAAATTTCGAAATTTTAAACTGAGTTTTTTTTCCACCAAATTAAACGACAGACTATACTATGCCTTTTTTCATGAAAATTTTCGACATTCTATACTATGACAATTTTTTAAGAATATTTTCGAAAATTTTCATGAAAAGTCATACTATAGCATGTCGAAAATATTCGTAAAAAAATGTCATAGTATAGAATGTCGAAAATGTTCATGAAAAAAGGCATAGTATAGTCTGTCGATTAATTTGGTGGAAAAAAAACTCAGTTTAAAATTTCGTCAATTTTCAAAAAAGTCATACTATAGCATGACTTTTTTCATGAAAATTTCGAAATTTTAAACTGAGTTTTTTTTCCACCAAATTAAACGACAGACTATACTATGCCTTTTTTCATGAAAATTTTCGACATTCTATACTATGACAATTTTTTACGAATATTTTCGAAAATTTTCATGAAAAAAGTCATACTATCGCATGTCGAAAATATTCGTAAAAAAATGTCATAGTATAGAATGTCGAAAATGTTCATGAAAAAAGGCATAGTATAGTCTGTCGATTAATTTGGTGGAAAAAAAACTCAGTTTAAAATTGCGTCAATTTTCAAAAAAGTCATACTATAGCATGACTTTTTTCATGAAAATTTCGAAATTTTAAACTGAGTTTTTTTTCCACCAAATTAATAGACAGACTATACTATGCCTTTTTTCATGAACATTTTCGACATTCTATACTATGACATTTTTTTACGAATATATTTTCGAAAATTTTCATGAAAAAAGTCATACTATAGCATGTCGAAAATATTCGTAAAAAAATGTCATAGTATAGAATGTCGAAAATTTCATGAAAAAAGGCATAGTATAGTCTGTCGATTAATTTGGTGGAAAAAAAACTCAGTTTAAAATTTCGTCAATTTTCAAAAAAGTCATACTATAGCATGACTTTTTTCATGAAAATTTCGAAATTTTAAACTGATTTTTTTTTCCACCAAATTAATAGACAGACTATACTATGCCTTTTTTCATGAAAATTTTCGACATTCTATACTATGACAATTTTTTAAGAATATTTTCGAAAATTTTCATGAAAAAAGTCATACTATAGCATGTCGAAAATATTCGTAAAAAAATGTCATAGTATAGAATGTCGAAAATGTTCATGAAAAAAGGCATAGTATAGTCTGTCGATTAATTTGGTGGAAAAAAAACTCAGTTTAAAATTTCGAAAATTTTCATGAGAAAAGTCATAGTAAAGTCTGTCGATTAATTTGGTGGAAAAAAAACTCAGTTTAAAATTTCGAAAATTTTCATGAAAAAAGGCATAGTATAGTCTGTCGATTAATTTGGTGGAAAAAAAACTCAGTTTAAAATTTCCAAAATTTTCATGAAAAAAGGCATAGTATAGTCTGTCGATTAATTTGATGGAAAAAACTCAGTTTAAAATTTCCAAAATTTTCATGAGAAAAGTCATACTATAGCATGTCGAAAATATTCGTAAAAAAATGTCATAGTATAGAATGTCGAAACTTTTCATGAAAAAAGGCATAGTATAGTCTGTCGATTAATTTGGTGGAAAAAAAACTCAGTTTAAAATTTCGAAATTTTCAAAAAATTCATTAAGAATTTTTTATAAAATTAAATTTTAAAAGTTTTTTTTCCACAAATTTTAACAAAATTCTTTTTAAATTTCAATTCTAAAATTACATTTTTAAATATTTTAAATTTTCATGAAAATCTTAAAATGCTCAAAATTTTAAAAAAATGTCAAGTATAATGTCGAAAATTTCGAAAAAAAGGAGTTATTTCGAAATTTGGGAAAAAAACTTTAAAATTTGAATTTTCAAAAAAGTCTATGATTATTTTTGAAAAATTCAATTTTAAATAGTCATTTTTCACAAATATCGAAAAATTGCTTTTTTCATGAAAATTTTAATATTATTTCAATTTTTTACAATTTCAATTTTATGAAAAAAGTATACTTCATTCGAAAATATTTAAAAAAATTATTTATAAAATTTGAAAATAAAATAGTTGTCGATAATTTGGTGAAAAAAAACTTTTAAAATTGAAATTTTAAAAAATCATATTTAGATATTTTTAAAAATTTTAAAATTTTCTATTTTTTATCAAAATTAATTATAATCATTATTTTTCAAAATTTTCAATAAACTATACTTTTTTTAAAATATTTTCGAAAATTTATGAAAAAATCATATATAATTCGAAAATTTCGTAAAAAAATGAAGTATATGTCGAAAATTTTCATAAAAAAGGCAAAATTTATAATTTATGGAAAAAAAGTTAAAGATTAAAATTTTCATGAGAAAAATTATAATTCGAAAATTATTAAAAATATTTAATTAATGAAATTTTAAAAAAGTATATTCTTATTAATTTATGGAAAAAATCAGTTTAAAATTTCAAATTTCAAAAATATAAAATATTTTTTAAAAATTTCGAAATTTTAAATAATTTTTTTTTCACAAATTTTAAAATTAAACTTTTTTATAAAATTTTCGAAATTCTTATAAAATTTTTAAAATTTTTCGAAAATTTTTGAAAAAAGTCTTATAATTTCGAAAATTTCAAAAAAATTTAGTAAAATGTCGAAAATTTTGAAAAAAGCATAAATTGTCGATTAATTTGTGAAAAAAAATCATTAAAATTTCGAAAATTTTCGAGAAAATCATAAAAGTTTAAAATTTTTGAAAAAAGTAAATAATTTAATTAAAAAATATAAGTTAAATTTCGAAAATTTAAAAAAATATAAATTTAAAATTTAAAAAAACATTATAGTTCAAATTTGATGAAAATAACTAGTTAAATTTCTATAAATTTGAGAAAAATCATTTTAAAAATTAATAAAAGTTATATGAATTTTTCATGAAAAATTCAATATAGTTTAAATTTTTTAAAAAAAATTAAAAATTTCATAATTTTAAAAAGTTTTAAATATTTTTCAAAAAATAATTTAAATGAATTTTTTCATGAAAAATCATATATACTGATTTTTTTCAAAAATAAATTTAATTAAATTTTTTTCAAAAATTTAATTTTTAATTTTGAAAAAATTTTAATATTTCAAAAATTTATAAAAATGTAAATAGCATGTCAAAATGTATAAAAGTGTATAGTTAATGTAATTTAAAAAAAGATTAATATTTTCGAAAATTATTGATGGAAAAACTCATTTAAAATTTCGAAAATTTTAAAAAAGTCATATTAAATTAAAATTTTAAAAAAATTATTTTCATAAATTTTAAATTAAAAGATATTAATTTTTAGAAAATTTTCGAAATTCTTCATGAATTTTTAAAATATTTGAAAATTTTCATGAAAAAATCAATATAATTGAATTTTCGAAAAAAAGAAGATAGAATGTCAAATTTCATGAAAATGGCATTATACTATATTATTTGGAAAAATTTTCAAATTTAAAATGCAATTCAAAAAGTCATACTATAGCATGAATTTTTCAGAAAAATTCGAAATTTTAAAAGTTTTTCAATTAATAAAGATTTATGCTTTTTCATTAAATTTTAACATTTAAAATTCAATTTTTTTAGATATTTTATAATTTCATAAAATATTTTAACAAATGTAAATATGAAAAAATCTATATAAATGTGAAAATTTCATAAGATATATGTAAAATTATTTTAGAATTTCAAAATTTTCATAAAAATATTTAATTTTTCATAAAATTTAAAATTTTATAATGAAAATTTCACAAATAAACGATTATTATTCATCCATTTAGAAATTTTACAATCTATTTATAAAATTTTCGAATTTTCAAAATTTTCATAAAAATTCAATTTTCATGAAAAAATCTAAATAGTTGTTCAAAAATTTAATAAAAATGAATAGTATAGTATGTCGAAATTAATTTGGAAGAAAAATAGTTTCGAATTAATTTGTGAAAAAAGTCATACTATAGCATGATTTTCATGAAAATAAATTTTAAATAGTTTTTTTTCACAAATTAATGAAAAACTAGTTTTTTAAAAGTTGACATTCATAAATGCAATATTAGTTATATTTCGAAAATTTTCATGAAAAAAGTCATACTATAGCATGTCAAAATTTTAAAAATTGATATATAGAATGTAAAATTTTCATGAAAAAGCATATATAGTCTGCATTATTTGTGAAAAAAATCTCAGTTTAAACTTTCTATTTTCAAAAATCATACTATACATGAAATTTTTCATAAAAATGTCAAATATAACTGGTATTTTTCCCAAATAAATCATTTAAAATTCAACTTTTTTAAAAATTCATATATATCTTGTAATTTTAGAAATTTAAAATTTTAAAATAACATGTTCAAAATATTCTATATAAATTTCATAAATATCGAATTTTAAAATTTTTAAACAAATTATAGTCAGACTATAATGTTTTTTGAAAAATTTAAAATTTCAATATATGAGAATTTTTTCAAATATTCGAAAATTCATAAAAAAGTTATATAGAATGTCGAAATTTTATAAAAAGATAGTATGTAATTCAAATTTGAGGAAAAAATATTCGTTTAAAATTTCGAAATTTAAAAAATCTATTAGAATTTTTCATAAAAAAGTCAATATAGACTGGTTTATTTTCAAAAAAACGTCAAGTATAAATTGACAATTTTCATGAAAATTTTCATTTATATTGAAATTTTTAAGAATATTTTAAAATTTTCATAAAAATCATACTATAGCATTGTAAAATATTTAAAAATTCATATTAGAATTTTAAAATTTTTGAAAAAGGATTTATATCAGTCATTAATTTGGTGAAAAACTGTTTAAAATTTTAATTTTCAAAATATATATGCAATTTTTCATGAAAAATCAAATTTACTGATTTTTTTTCCACAAATTAATAAGATATTAACTTTTCTATGAAAATTTTGCATCTATATATGACAATTTTTTAAATATTTTCAAAATTTATGAAAAAAGTCATACTATCATTCGAAAATTTTCAAAAAATTTAGTATAAATTCGAAAATTTTCATGAAAAAATATGATAGCTGTCATCTTTGGTGAAAAAAATTCAGTTTAAAATTTAATTTTAAAAAGTCAAATTATAAAGTATATATTTTTCAAATTTGAAAAATTTCAAGTAAAATTAAAATTTTAAAAAAATATATAGTCTTCATAAATTTTGAAAAAAATTTTAAAATTTTCAAATATCAAAATCATAATATTTTTTCATAAAATTTCGAAATTTAAACTATTTTTTACAATTTTCGAAAATTTATAAAAGCTCATAATTAAATT
>CAKAOJ020000451.1:270000-340346 GCA_916701645.2 Sebastolobus alascanus | reverse complement strand
ACGTCACTAGCTAGCTCGCTAACTTAGCTATGTTCCACGTCACCAACACTAGCTAGCTAGCTAAGCTATGTTCCACTTCACCAACACTAGATATCTAGCTAACTTAGCTATGTTCCACATCACCAGCACCAGCTAGCTAACTAACTTAGCTATGTTCCACATCACCAACACTAGCCAGCTCGCTAACTTAGCTATGTTCCACGTCACCAACACTAGCTAGCTCGCTAACTTAGCTATGTTCCACGTCACCAACACTAGCTAGCTAGCTAACGTAGCTATGTTCCACTACACCAGCACTAGCTAGCTAGCTAACGTAGCTATGTTCCACATCACCAACACTAGTTAGCTAGCTGACGTAGCTATGTTCCACGTCACCAACACTAGCTAGCTAGCTAACTTAGCTCTGTGCCACTTCACCAACACTAGCTGGCTAGCTAACTTAGCTCTGTGCCACTTCACCAACACTAGCTAGCTAGCTAACTTAGCTCTGTTCCAGGTAATCAACACTAGCTAGCTAACTAACTTAGCTCTGTGACCCATCCCCTCCTCTGTGGCCCCTTAATTATTATTACACAGCTGTGTTGAATACTCTATTCTGATTGGTCAATCACAGCGTTCTGCGGTCTGTTATTTGTTTATAGCAGACCGTTGCTACCTATAGCAGACCGTTGCTACGTATAGCAGACCGTTGCTACGTATAGCAGACCGTTGCTACGTATAGCAGACCGTTGCTACGTATAGCAGACCGATGCTAAGTATAGCAGACCGTTGCTACGTATAACAGACCGTTGCTATGTATAACAGACAGTTGCTATGTATAACAGACAGTTGCTATGTATAACACACCGTTGCTATGTATAACACACCGCTGCTATGTATAAAACACCTTTGCTATGTATAACACACCGCTGCTATGTATAACACACCGCTGCTATGTATAACACACCGCTGCTACGTATAAAACACCGTTGCTATGTATAACAGACCATTGCTATGTATAACAGACCGTTGCTATGTATAACACACCGTTGCTATGTATAACACACCGCTGCTATGTATAACACACCGCTGCTACGTATAAAACACCTTTGCTATGTATAACAGACCGTTGCTATGTATAACAGACCGTTGCTATGTATAACACACCGTTGCTATGTATAACACACCGTTGCTATGTATAAAACACCTTTGCTATGTATAACAGACCGTTGCTATGTATAACACACCGTTGCTATGTATAACACACCGCTGCTATGTATAACACAACGCTGCTACGTATAAAACACCATTGCTATGTATAACACACCGTTGCTACGTATAACACACCGTTGCTATGTATAAAACACCTTTGCTATGTATAACACACCGTTGCTATGTATAAAACACCTTTGCTATGTATAATACACCGTTGCTATGTATAACACACCGTTGCTACGTATAACACACCTTTGCTATGTATAATACACCGTTGCTATGTATAACACACCGTTGCTACGTATAACACACCGTTGCTATGTATAAAACACCTTTGCTATGTATAACACACCGTTGCTATGTATAAAACACCGTTGCTATGTATAATACACCGTTGCTATGTATAACACACCGTTGCTATATATAAAACACCTTTGCTATGTATAATACACCGTTGCTATGTATAACACACCGTTGCTACGTATAACACACCGTTGCTATGTATAAAACACCTTTGCTATGTATAACACACCGTTGCTATGTATAACACACCGTTGCTACGTATAACACACCGCTGCTATGTATAAAACACCTTTGCTATGTATAATACACCGTTACTATGTATAACACACCGTTGCTACGTATAACACCACCGTTGCTATGTATAAAACACCTTTGCTATGTATAACAGACCGTTGCTATGTATAACACACCGTTGCTATGTATAACACACCGTTGCTACGTATAACACACCGCTGCTATGTATAAAACACCGCTGCTATGTATAACAGACCGTTGCTATGTATAATACACCGTTGCTATGTATAACACACCGTTGCTACGTATAAAACACCTTTGCTATGTATAATACACCGTTGCTATGTATAACACACCTGTGGCTACGTTTAATCACACCGTTGCTATGTATAAAACACCTTTGCTATGTATAACAGACCGTTGCTACGTATAACACACCGTCGCTATGTGTAACACACCGTTGCTATGTATAAAACACCGCTGCTATGTATAAAACACCGCTGCTATGTATAAAACACCGCTGCTATGTATAAAACACCTTTGCTATGTATAACACACCGTTGCTATGTATAAAACACCGCTGCTATGTATAAAACACCTTTGCTATGTATAACACACCGTTGCTATGTATAAAACACCTTTGCTATGTATAAAACACCTTTGCTATGTATAACACACCGCTGCTATGTATAACACACCGCTGCTATGTATAAAACACCTTTGCTATGTATAAAACACCGTTGCTATGTATAACACACCGTTGCTACGTATAACACACCGTTGCTATGTATAAAACACCTTTGCTATGTATAACAGACCGTTGCTACGTATAACACACCGTCGCTATGTGTAACACACCGTTGCTATGTATAAAACACCGCTGCTATGTATAAAACACCGCTGCTATGTATAAAACACCGCTGCTATGTATAAAACACCTTTGCTATGTATAACACACCGTTGCTATGTATAAAACACCGCTGCTATGTATAAAACACCTTTGCTATGTATAACACACCGTTGCTATGTATAAAACACCTTTGCTATGTATAAAACACCTTTGCTATGTATAACACACCGCTGCTATGTATAAAACACCGCTGCTATGTATAAAACACCTTTGCTATGTATAAAACACCTTTGCTATGTATAACACACCGTTGCTATGTATAAAACACCTTTGCTATGTATAACACACCGTTGCTATGTATAAAACACCGCTGCTATGTATAAAACACCTTTGCTATGTATAACACACCGTTGCTATGTATAAAACACCTTTGCTATGTATAACACACCGTTGCTATGTATAACACACCGCTGCTATGTATAACACACCGCTGCTATGTATAAAACACCGTTGCTATGTATAACAGACCGTTGCTATGGGCGCAGCTCTGATGTCGGACTCTGGAGGACCGTTTTTGTGTCAAAATATTGGTTTCTTCAGTAAGTAGCCGTGTAATAAGCAGGATAATGTACAGCTAGCGGGTCATTGATGGGGATTCTTTCACAACAATGACCCGATTAACAGTCCGGAAATGAGAATATTTCAACATGAGCACAGGTTTAATTAGCATGAAGCTAACAGGAGTATTTACTTACATTAGGTGATGGTCAGAGCAGCAGCAGGTAAAGGTTCATCCACACTGGAGCTGCACTACATACTAACATATTTATTTACATTATCTAACTAAGAGGCTGAGCTAAGAGGCTAAGCTAAGAGGCTAAGAGGCTAAGCTAAGAGGCTAAGCTAAGAGGCTAAGCTACGAGGCTAAGCTAAGAGGCTAAGCTAAGAGGCTAAGCTACGAGGCTAAGCTAAGAGGCTGAGCTACGAGGCTAAACTAAGAGGCTGAGCTAAGAGGCTAAACTAAGAGGCTAAGCTAAGAGGCTAAGCTAAGAGGCTAAGCTAAGAGGCTGAGCTACGAGGCTAAACTAAGAGGCTGAGCTAAGAGGCTAAACTAAGAGGCTAAGCTAAGAGGCTAAGCTAAGAGGCTAAGCTAAGAGGCTAAGCTAAGAGGCTCAGAAGTCTCGCTGTTTAATAAAGAATAGAAGCACTAACCTCAGTGAATACCTGAAGGAGGAGCTGCCGGTCAACAGGTGATGCCGGAACCTGCAGCTCACCTGAGGATTAAATCAACACACCTGGGCCAATTACCGGAAGTGACGGTAACCGTAAAGAACGTGCAGCCTCATCCTTCCTCTTTATACATCACTGAATCCTCTCGGAGGATGAAAATTACATAATTAATGTGATTAATGTCTTAATCCATTAAATGATAAGAGTTATAGGACTACCCTCCTGTTACACTGTTAAAGACTCTGAGACTTTAAAACAGATCTGACTGAAAACTATTACATTATTTAGACTATTTTATTATTTATTTAGATTATTTAGACTATTTTATTATTTATTTAGATTATTCAGACTATTTTATTATTTATTTAGATTATTTAGACTATTATTTATTTAGATTATTTAGACTATTTTATTATTTATTTAGATTATTTAGACTATTTTATTATTTATTTATATTATTTAGACCTTTATTTATGTAGATTATCTAGACTATTTTATTATTTAGACTATTTTATTATTTATTTATATTATTTAGACCATTATTTATGTAGATTATCTAGACTATTTTATTATTTAAACTATTTTATTATTTATTTAGATTATTTAGACTATTTTATTATTTATTTAGATTATTTAGACCATTTTATTATTTATTTAGATTATTTAGACTATTGTTTATTTAGATTATTTAGACTATTTTATTATTTATTTAGATTATTTAGACTATTTTATTATTTATTTAGATTATTTAGACTATTTTATTATTTATTTAGACTATTTTATTATTTATTTAGACTATTTTATTATTTATTTAGATTATTTAGACTATTATTTATTTAGATTATTCAGACTATTTTATTATTTATTTAGATTATTTAGACTATTATTTATTTATTTAGATTATTTAGACTATTATTTATTTAGATTATTTAGACTATTTTATTATTTATTTAGATTATTTAGACTATTTTATTATTTATTTAGATTATTTAGACTATTTTGTTATTTATTTAGATTATTTAGACTATTTTGTTATTTATTTAGATTATTTAGACTATTTTATTATTTATTTAGATTATTTAGACTATTTTATTATTTATTTAGATTATTTAGACTATTTTATTATTTATTTAGATTATTTAGACTATTTTATTATTTATTTAGATTATTTAGACTATTTTATTATTTATTTAGATTATTTAGACTATTTTATTATTTATTTAGATTATTTAGACTATTTGTTATTTATTTAGATTATTTAGACTATTTTGTTATTTATTTAGATTATTTAGACCATTTTATTATTTATTTAGATTATTTAGACTATTTTATTATTTATTTAGATTATTTAGACTATTTTATTATTTATTTAGATTATTTAGACTATTTGTTATTTATTTAGATTATTTAGACTATTTTGTTATTTATTTAGATTATTTAGACTATTATTTATTTAGATTATTTAGACTATTTTATTTTTTATTTAGATTATTTAGACCATTTTATTATTTATTTAGATTATTTAGACTATTTTATTATTTATTTAGATTATTTATGTAGATTATTTAGACTATTTTATTATTTATTTAGATTATTTTATTTATTATTTAGACCTGTATCAAACTTTATAAATAAAGTATTGAGAAAAAAAGAATGTGTGCAGCCTAAACTAATAATAATAATAATAATAATAATAATAATAATTGTAATAGTAATAATAACAACAATTATAATAATAAACAGGCTAAATGCACATTTTCTTTCTTTCTTTCAAGCCCAAATAAAGTATATGTGTCCGCTCTACAGACGATGGATTCTGACTTGATTTGCCCGTGTTTAGCTGTCAACACAGTTAGTTCCAGTACGTGTATGTGACAATAAAGTTTAATCAAATCTACCAACTAGTTTTAAAGTCACAATGTGCACGTATTAAAAACATGTCTTTGATAAATTCTAGCGGTTGCATCAAAAAGAGCAACG
This sequence comes from Sebastolobus alascanus, assembly GCA_916701645.2. Lineage (NCBI taxonomy): Eukaryota > Metazoa > Chordata > Actinopteri > Perciformes > Sebastidae > Sebastolobus > Sebastolobus alascanus. Next base: position 334,555 of record CAKAOJ020000451.1, on the reverse strand, counting down.
CAGCTGATTTAATGGGTTGGTTTCTAAAATCAAACTGAATCAGGATGATTTGAAAGAGGAATAAAAACTTCTTAAGACAAGAAAAAGCTTGAATAGATAATCAAACCCATCCGAGGTTTATTATAATGTAGATTAGTTTACAAAAGAACCAAAGTGGAGAGCATAAAGTACTGCAACGCTCTGAACCACGTTTTACACACTTTCTCTCACAGTCTCACACACAGAGTGGATTACATGGTGTTAGTGATCCATCACAGCTGATAATAACACATAAATACACAGTATTTACTGTATTATTATCAGCTGTGATCCATCACAGCTGATAATAATACAGTAAATACTGTGTATTTATGCAGCTTTCTCCATCATCATCATCATCATCACACCAGGCAGCCACACATTAAAATGTTCTCTTGATTGGATGAAGGTGATGATCAACGTGGCCACTCAGACACTCGCCATCTGTCTCAGGGCTGCATGCGAATGGCGCCGTCCAGTCTGATGACCTCTCCGTTAATCATGGGGTTCTCAGCCAGTGACGTCACCAGGTGGGCAAACTCTGCGGGGTCTCCCAGGCGAGACGGGAAGGGCACCTGACGGGCGAGAAAGGAGCGCACCTTCTCTGGAAGACTAGCCAGTAGAGGAGTGGAGAACAGACCTGGAGGAGCAAAGACGATGGTCAGATTTATTACACGGCCTTGTTGAATACTCAATTCTGATTGGTAGATTGGTAGCAGAAAACAGTAACACATATTTATATATATATATATTTATATATATACAGCGCTACTTATAGAAATTAATAACTAGAGCTCCACATGTGGATTCATCCGCTGCTGAAAATAGTCCCCGATAAAGTCTCTATTCTCCTGTTTGAGTGACGTTTGATAAAAACTGTTTGAGGAAAATCACACATCTCTTTTTCAAAGTGCCAGTAAAGAGTCCTTCCTCGTCTCTAAGGAATAGTTCAATAGCTGAATTACTCTTATTCACTTTCTAAAGAGAGTTAGGCGAGAGGGTCGATACCGCCCTCATGTCTGTACTGTAAATGTGAAGCTACAAGCTGTTAGCTTAGCTTAGCATAACTAGTGTAAACGGGGGGAGCAGCTAGCCTGGTTCTGTCTGAAGGTGAAGCTATCTGCCTACCAGCACGTCTAAAGCTCAATAACACTTTATATGCTGTTTGTTTAACCTGCACATTAACCGTGTACAGTGTAACGCGTTGTGGATCAGCTTCATGTTTCATGTGAACACTAACCAGGTGCTATGGTGACGACTCTGATGCCCATGGGTGCCAGATCTCGTGCGATGGGGAGGGTCATTCCCACGATGCCACCTTTAGAGGCTGAATATGCTGCTTGGCCGACCTGGAGACGAGACGGAGAGCAACAAAACAAGCTGAGAAACAGAGCGAGATGAGATGTGTTGGATTTACAACACGGAGCAAAGTTGAGAGGAATAAACAGTTAAAGACGTGTAGTGAGAACAGTGCTGAGATCTGAGGACTCGGAAAGTCGTGCAGTGTGTGACCTCCTGCCTCCGGTCAGTCTTGTAGTGTGAACTAGACTTTAGTTGTGTCCTTTATGTGTGTGTGTGCGTGTGTGTGTGTGTGTGTGTGTGCGTGTAAGTTGACCTGTCCATCATAGGCCGCCACGCTGGCCGTGTTGATGATGCAGCCTCTGTGTCCGTCTGCATCCGGCTGGTTCTTCCCCATCTCACCCACAGCCAGACGGATCACATTAAAGGTTCCTGCAATGTTCACCTGCACAACACACACACACACACACACACACACACACGCACACGCACACGCACACACACACACACACACAAGTCCAAGTAAGTAAAAGTAATAATACCACACTGTGAAAATACTCCACTACAAGTTAAAGTCCTGCATTCAAAACCTTACTGCAGTAAAAGTATGAAAGTATTTTCAGCAAACAAAAGTAAAGTACTCATTGTGCAGTAAATAGTTTTTACTATTATATTATGATGTTTCTGAATTCATATTTCTGCTGCATTAATGTGTATTTAACTGCTGTAGATGTTTTATCCTTTAAATCCTGTTGACTAGTTTAATCTGCAGCAATGCATCATGGTCTATCAGATCATCATTTAACTCCTTTATATCCCGTTGACTGGTTTAATCTCTTATTTATGACTCCACTAACGCTGTATTCATCCGTTCATCCTCACATTGATGACCCTCTGGAAGTCCTCCAGGCTGTGAGGAAGCTCCTTCTTAAAGTTGTATGTTTTAACGGCGACAGCGATGCCGGCACAATTAACCGCCAGGTCCAGCCGCCCGAACTTCTCTCTGGCCAGCAACACCGCCGACTGCACGTCCGCCTCCGACGTCACCTGACAGACGGAAAGTAAACATCACCGAGATCAGTAAGCATGGTCCTGTTAGTGGGATGATGTGTGAGAGCGCCATCTGCTGAGCTGAGAGTATAGATGTATAGATATATAGATGTATAGATGTATAGATATATAGATGTATAGATATATAGATGTATAGTAGTATAGATATATAGATGTATAGTAGTATAGATATATAGATGTATAGATATATAGATGTATAGATGTATAGATATATAGATGTATAGATGTATAGATATATAGATATATAGATATATAGATGTATAGATGTATAGTAGTATAGCTATATAGATGTATAGATGTATAGTAGTATAGATATATAGATGTATAGTAGTATAGATATATAGATGTATAGTAGTATAGATATATAGATGTATAGATGTATAGTAGTATAGATATATAGATGTATAGATGTATGGTAGTATAGATATATAGATGTATAGTAGTATAGATATATAGATGTATAGATGTATGGTAGTATAGATATATAGATGTATAGTAGTATAGATATATAGATGTATAGATGTATAGTAGTATAGATATATAGATGTATAGATGTATAGATATATAGATATATAGATATATAGATGTATAGATGTATAGTAGTATAGATATATAGATGTATAGTAGTATAGATATATAGATGTATAGATGTATAGTAGTATAGATATATAGATGTATAGATGTATATAGTAGTAGTGTAGGTAAGGGATAATGCACAGCGAGCTGGTCATTGTTGTGTAATAAACTCTGACACTCCGCTGCGCGTCGGAGTTTATTACACAACAATCCCGCTTTTTACACGCTACTTACTGATGAAATCAATGATTTGACACAAGTCAAGTCCTCCAGAGTCCTACATCAGAACTGCGCCCGTAGCAACGGTCTGTTATACATAGCAACGGTCTGTTATACGTAGCAACAGTCTGTTATACGTAGCAACGGCCTGTTATACGTAGCAACGGTCTGTTATACGTAGCAACGGTCTGTTATACGTAGCAACGGTCTGTTATACGTAGCAACGGCCTGTTATACGTAGCAACGGTCTGTTATACGTAGCAACGGCCTGTTATACGTAGCAACGGTCTGTTATACGTAGCAACGGTCTGTTATACGTAGCAACGGTCTGTTATACGTAGCAACGGTCTGTTATACGTAGCAACGGCCTGTTATACGTAGCAACGGTCTGTTATACGTAGCAACGGCCTGTTATACGTAGCAACGGTCTGTTATACAGAGCAACGGTCTGTTATACGTAGCAACGGTCTGTTATACGTAGCAACGGTCTGTTATACGTAGCAACGGCCTGTTATACGTAGCAACGGTCTGTTATACGTAACAACGGTCTGTTATACGTAGCAACGGCCTGTTATACGTAACAACGGTCTGTTATACGTAGCAACAGTCTGTTATACGTAGCAACGGTCTGTTATACGTAACAACGGTCTGCTATACGTAGCAACAGTCTGTTATACGTAACAACGGTCTGCTATACGTAGCAACAGTCTGTTATACGTAGCAACGGTCTGTTATACGTAACAACGGTCTGCTATACGTAGCAACAGTCTGTTATACGTAGCAACGGTCTGTTATACGTAACAACGGTCTGCTATACGTAGCAACAGTCTGTTATACGTAGCAACGGTCTGTTATACGTAACAACGGTCTGCTATACGTAGCAACAGTCTGTTATACGTAGCAACGGTCTGTTATACGTAGCAACGGTCTGTTATACGTAGCAACGGCCTGTTATACGTAGCAACGGTCTGTTATACGTAACAACGGTCTGTTATACGTAGCAACGGCCTGTTATACGTAGCAACGGTCTGTTATACGTAACAACGGTCTGTTATACGTAGCAACGGTCTGTTATACGTAGCAACGGTCTGTTATACGTAACAACGGCCTGTTATACGTAAAAACGGTCTGTTATACGTAGCAACGGTCTGTTATACGTAGCGACGGTCTGTTATACGTAGCAACGGTCTGTTATACGTAGCGACGGTCTGTTATACGTAACAACGGTCTGTTATACGTAGCAACGGCCTGTTATACGTAACAACGGTTATTAGTTATTAGTATGAGTGATGGCGTGCGGTGAGTTTGGACTCACGTCTGCAGCAGCGAAGGCACAGCGTTCTCCCAGACTGGCGGCCAGAGCCGGTCCATCGGAGGACGGCAGGTCCAGGATCACAGCAGACGCTCCGTTCTGGATCAGGCGCTCCACGGTGGCCCGGCCCAAACCGGACGCACCGCCCGTCACCAGGCCAACCATACCCTACTCAACACGCACACACACACACACACACGCACACACACACACACACACACACACACACACACACACACACACACACACACACACATGGAATTAATAAATACATTTTAAAAATTATAATAAAAGAAAAATGCCGGTGGGTTCCCTTCCTCATTTTCATCCTACATCATCACACATGAACACAGTTGAGCTCATTGGATCAGAGTCTCAGCTTCACACTGATACACAATCAATGGAATTCAAGACTGTTTAGGATGTCTGTAAAGGGGAGACTCGTGGGTACCCACAGAACCCATTTACATTCACATATCTGGAGGTCGTAGGTGTCCAAAGTGTTCAAAAAATGTAATAAAAAAAAAAGTTTGAACAATGTCGAAATATTTTTTTAAAAATGTCAAAAACTGTAAAAAAAAAAAAAACAAATGTAAAAAAAAAAGTCCCCAAAACAGTCTGAAAAATGTAAAAAACAAAGTTCAAGAAACATATAGTCCAGAAACCCTCACAGGTTCTGCATTTAGCATAAAACAATATGCTCAGATCATAACATGGCAAACTGCAGCCCAACAGGCAACAACAGCTGTCAGTGTGTCAGTGTGCTGACTTCACTATGACTTGCCCCAAACTGCATGTGATTATCATAAAGTGGGCATGTCTGTAAAGGGGAGACTCGTGGGTACCCATAGAACCCATTTACATTCACTGATCTGGAGGTCAGAGGTCAAGGGACCCCTTTGAAAATGGACATGACAGTAAGTTTGGAGCGTTATTGAACCTCCTTCATGACCAGGTTGTATAAACACCAGCTGTGAAAGACAGTAAAGTCAGTCGGGGTTAATAAAGTTGTTAATAATGTTGTTAATAAAGTTGTTAATAATGTCAGTGACCTGAGACACCAGAGGTTAATAATCACCCTGCATTATTTAACCCTTTAATAAGGTGTTAATAGAGGTTAATAATCACTTAATAATCTGCTCTCTGAGTCTCAGCAGCGACACAATGAAACTTCTGAACTTCGAGCAAAACAAACTAACAGGAAATAATAAAACTGTTATTGAACCACAGCAGCAGCGGTTTACAGTGAGAGTAAACCCTCTCTGTGGAGTAAAGTGAAGCTTTACCTGCTGCTTTACTCACCTTCACACACCGAATGTTCGCCATGTTGCTCTGCTGGTCCACTTCCGCCTTCTTCTTCTTCTTCTTCGTTAGTGTTTCCGGCTGTAGAGGCGCGTCACCGCCACCTGCTGGAGTTTATAATTAAAGCTAAAACAGGAAGAATATCAACTCTTCAATGTTGTGGTTAAATCAGATTAGATGGTTAAAGCAGCAGTGGGTAGAAAGGAAGGAAATGTGATTATATAATATATAATATCACTATATCCTGACAGTAGTGCATGAGACAGGTAATCTGTAAAAACCTGTTCCTCTGGTCCTCCAATAGGAACGCTCCTACAAAATAACAATACAAATAAATATAACCAGGAAAACAAAAGTATCATATCCTCTCAATCACATTTCTTTTCCTCTGATAACCAAAGAAAATAGATAAATATTTATCTCCTGAACTGAGTCTCTTCTATTGATTTCTTCCTCTGTGAGTCTTTATATCATCTCACGTCTCTTCCTGTCTGTATTGTGTTTTCCTCTTTTAAATATTGTGCTGTTGAATCAGTAATCTGGATATTATCAGAATCACATTTATTGCCACGTAGGATTTCATATACAAGGAATTTGTCTCGGTACTTTGGTGCATAATAAACACAATAAACACAGTGAGAGAAAAGAAAAAGAATAACATCTGTTCTGCTTGTTTAATGACTGAAGTTTTTATAGAATCGCATTCATCATTTGGGGAGAAGAAGAACCCTAAAAAACACCTATTAAATCTCGGTATCCGAAATACAGACAGAGTGAGAGCTCCTTTTTTTACTCCTCTTTGGTCACAGCATGGATGATGCGGAGTGGACGATCCTCTACGCCCCGCCCACTTCGGGCCTGATTTGACCAATCGGTGAGCGTTTCAGGGAACGCCCCCTCCGGAGGGTTGTTGTCCAATCACAGCCGAGCTGCAGCTCAACGAGGTCAGCTGAGGAGACTGATGCTCCTGGAGGTTTTATACTGTATGTATACTGTATGTATATATATATATATATATATATATATATATATATATATACATATATATATATATATGTATATATATAAACACTGTGTGATCATGGACTGATGGATCCATACTAATGTAATACCAACGGTTCGGCGCCATTTTGGATCAAATGCTTCTGAAACTCAACAGTTTTCATCTTTTCCCCACTCAGCTCAGATTTAATATAAACATATTTTATATAAATATAAAATATTTAATGCTTTTCTCTAACTCGTCGTGTGTTTTGGCGCCAGAGGAGCGAAGCAGCAGCGGAGTTTACCTCAAACCTTCCAGTAAAGCTCGTCCAGCGGAGCCGGGTTCGTTCCCAAATATCAAATATAATTAGTCTACAGCAGTAAAATGCAACATACACATTAATGCAGCAGAAATATTAATCCAGAAACATCAGATATAATAGGAAAAACAATTTACTGCACAATGAGTACTTTTACTTTTGATACTTTAAGTAAATCTTTTTGATAATACTTTTACATAAAGAGTATTTTCAGTGTGGTATTCTCTCTTTTACTTCAGTAAAGGATCTGAATACTTCTCCCACCGCTGGACTTTAGTGGTTAAAATTTGGTTTTCAGTTCTCATGAAATTCACATTATCGTGACGTTTCTTTGCTTTCAGCATCACAGTGATCATCCTGCCGTCCAATCAAATCAAAGCTACAGTCAATAAATAAATAAATAAATAAAAGAGGCGGGACACAAGAAGTACTTTTTTTACTAAAAGAATAAATTTTATTTCAGCACTGTAAGTCATTTCCCAACCAGTACAAACATGACTGCCATCTTTGTCTCTTTCTGAACCGTTCCTCCTCCTCTCCTCCTCCTCTTACTCCTCCTCCTCCTCCTCCTCTTACTCTTCCTCCTCCTCCTCCTCCTCCTCCTCCTCCTCCTCCTCTGTGACATCAGACCACCAACAGTCAGACTAATTAATAAAACAAAATAATAAGCTTTCTTTATTCTCGTCTTTCCACAAACAGTCCGGTGCTTCCATAATGCTAACAATGATGACAAATTATACCAACCATAATTATAACAGCAATAATGATGATGATAATATTTCTATAACAATAATATTATGGATAAATTTTAACCCTTTTCGCTGCACAGGTAGTTTCAGGCGGCCCTGGTACTGAAGGACATGCATCTTGTGGCTGATTCACCAGCGGGACCAGAAACATCCCATAATGATCAACTGGAGGTGGGGGGGGGGGGTTATACTGGAGCTGGGGGGCCGAAGGGGCGGGGGGGTTATACGGGAGCTGCAGGGGGGGGGGTGGCAGTGTAGAGAGAGACAGACAGAATAGGGACCTTTATTCAAACTGGACAAAACGCTGTGAGGATCAGGAAGAACAACGGATGACACGTCTCCACATCCTGTACGACAGACCATAATACTGTTGGACTTCTACAATATACAACATGGTACATCTCTATTCTGGGACTTTTGGCTCTCTTTAACATCGTCGAGCTCTTCAGAGGCGCTGAGCAGCGAGACGGGACGCTTTTTATCTGCTGGACAACTCTTCATAATTTCATCCTCGGAGACGCTGAGTTCTCCTCGCTACGCTTCAGCTGAGATTCACTCCACACAAGAAACTGGATATTACTTTCTATGGATTATAGAAGACAAGACCACGGAGTCTTTCAGGGCTGCAACGATTATATTCCCAATTAACCCGTTCATAGTCTGGTCTAGAAAATGTCACAAAATAAGTAAGAGATAATGTACAGCTAGCGGGTCATTGTTGTGAAATAAACCCCAACAGGGCGACGTTTATTTCACAACAATGACCAGCTAGCTGTACATTATCCTGCTTATTACACGGCTACTTACTGAAGAAATCAATCATTTTACACAAAAACGGTCCTCCAGAGTCCGACATCAGAACTGTGTCCATAGCAACGGTTTGTTATAAAGAAATAACAGATGGTAGAACGCCGTGATTGACCAATCAGAATCGAGTATTCAACACAGCCGTGTAATAATGAAAAATAATGCCTTATTTTGATATATAATACAGTTTACTGTCACATAACAAAAAAAATCAGGGATGCAACTAACAATTTTCTTTACCAATTAATCACGTTGTCAAAACAATGTGTGAAAATAGCTTGTTTTATTCAACTATCATATAAAATTCTCACATTTCAGACACTGGAGGGAGCAACGCTTTGGTATTTTTGCTTGAAACATTACTCCAATTTTTAATTTGTTATCAAGATTGTTGTTTATTTTCTAATCGTTGCAGCTCTAAAAGAAAAGCTGGAAGTTGAGCTTGTTTGGCATTTTTCCTTTAAAAAAAAGGGCTAAAGTTGCAGATTTATCAGTTTATCTCTAATCTATTTTTTAATTTATGTTATTATTTTATTTATTATCGACTAATTCTTTCAGCTCTGGCGTCTTTTTTTAAATAAATTTCATCAGCATCCATGCAGATTATGTCTTGCTCGCAGCGTGTCATGTGTTGGGTTAGGGTTAATCTCTCAGAGTTGTGTTTAAAGGAGAATTCAGCCTCAGCGTCTACGTCCTCATACGATGGAGAGACTCAGTACATCAGTAATCTGAGTCTGGGAACTTTCAGAGAGCACAACGAGTACACGGAAGAAAAATGCAAAAGAGGGCGCCAAAACTCAGCGTGACTGAAAGTGTCTATCTGAGCGATCTGAGCGTGTGCAACGGCGCTCACAGTCTGAATTCAGTCAATGAAAGAAGTTACAGAGCGAGTAACAGGAGCTGGTGAATTTACCCATAATGCCTAAAGACTCGCTCGCTCGCTGTCTTTCCCCGTCTGTCTGCGTCTCCACGTAAAAACATGCTACCTCACATTGACTGTCAGATAAATCACACGTGCTGTAATGTCATTATATATATATTTATATATACTGACTGTCCATGTCTATGGAGGCTTTATAAGGGCAGACTTTCCATGTCTATGGATGCTTTATAAGGGCCAGACTGTCCATGTCTATGGAGGCTTTATAGGGCCAGACTGTCCATGTCTATGGAGGCTTTATAGGGGCAGACTGTCCATGTCTATGGAGGCTTTATGGGGGCTTTATAGGGGCAGACTGTCCATGTCTATGGAGGCTTTATGGGGGCTTTATAGGGGCAGACTTTCCATGTCTATGGAGGCTTTATAGGGGTCAGACTGTCCATGTCTATGGAGGCTTTATGGGGCAGACTGTCCATGTCTATGGAGGCTTTATAGGGGCCAGACTGTCCATGTCTATGGAGGCTTTATAGGGGCCAGACTGTCCATGTCTATGGAGGCTTTATAGGGGCTTTATAGCGGCAGACTGTCCATGTCTATGGAGGCTTTATAGGGGCTTTATAGCGGCAGACTGTCCATGTCTATGGAGGCTTTATAGGGGCTTTATAGGGCCAGACTGTCCATGTCTATGGAGGCTTTATGGGGCCAGACTGTCCATGTCTATGGAGGCTTTATGGGGGCTTTATAGGGCCAGACTGTCCATGTCTATGGAGGCTTTATAGGGGCAGACTGTCCATGTCTATGGAGGCTTTATAGGGCCAGACTGTCCATGTCTATGGAGGCTTTATGGGGGCTTTATAGGGGCAGACTGTCCATGTTTATGGAGGCTTTATAGGGCCAGACTGTCCATGTCTATGGAGGCTTTATGGGGGCTTTATAGGGGCAGACTGTCCATGTTTATGGAGGCTTTATAGGGCCAGACTGTCCATGTCTATGGAGGCTTTATAGGGCCAGACTGTCCATGTCTATGGAGGCTTTATGGGGGCTTTATAGGGCCAGACTGTCTATGTCTATGGAGGCTTTATAGGGCCAGACTGTCCATGTCTATGGAGGCTTTATAGGGGCAGACTGTCCATGTCTATGGAGGCTTTATGAGGGCTTTATAGGGGCAGACTGTCCATGTCTATGGAGGCTTTATAGGGCCAGACTGTCCATGTCTATGGAGGCTTTATAGGGACAGACTGTCCATGTCTATGGAGGCTTTATGGGGGCTTTATAGGGGCAGAATGTCCATGCCTATGGAGGCTTTATGGGGGCTTTATAGGGGCAGACTGTCCATGCCTATGGAGGCTTTATAGGGGCTTTTAGGGGCATTATGTGGGCAGACGGGGGATGCTGGGTGTACTTTGGTTCTCAGGTGTTTACTAGAGACGTTTCGCTGCTTCGTGCACGGGCGCAGAGTTCAGCTTAGCCTGATAATGAGTCGACCACCAAGTTGTTATCAGGGATATTATGAGAATCATAACATAGTGCAGACGACAATTTTCATTCCGAAAAACATGGGCAATATTTACTTACGTACATAATAAACGGTGGTCTAAAGATGCCATATAAAATACAGGTAAGGAAAATCGCAATCATTACAGTTCAAATGTCTAGGTTGGCTAAGCGTATTTCAGTACTAACTGAAGCGATGGTAGAAGGATTAGATTAAAGATGTAATAACATTAAAAATAGTAAGAAAAAACACATTTGCACAATTGAATAAAACCGTTTTTTTTCTGATTTTTTTTTCCAGACTCTGGCTAGATACATACAGAAACTGATTATCAACGTTAATATAACCTTTACTGTTAGTCGGGTTGATTAAGGGGCGGGGCAGCCCAAAGAGAGAGAGAGAAACGGCCAATAGAAACGGTCCTAAAGGGCTAAAAGGAGAGGCAGAGCGGGAGGTGACGAGAGCGGAAGAGAAGAACTGAAACAGGAAGTGACGGGAGGATGGTGTGTGTGTGTGTGTGTGTAGAAGGTGTGAGTGTGTGTGGCTGCTTTTAATGTGTGTGTGTGTGTGTGTGTGATGCATGTACGCTATGAGGGATATTAAGAGAAGAAGTCAATGGACATTTCTGGGGAGGAGGGGGGTCATAGCAGGGGGGGGGGGGGGTGTAGGATAACAAGCATAAAAATCACTGATCAAATATCTATCGAACTAAAACAGACGAGGACGAGAGAGGGACACTACATCATGTATTGTGTTGACTTTTTTCTGTTCTATCTACTGTGTAACTCAGGGTTTAACATCTATGTATCTGTGTGTGTGTGTGTGTGTGTGTGTGTGTGTTTGTGTGTGTGTGTGTGTGTGTGTTAGAGTCAGTAGGACGTGTTACCAGACTGACCTCTGGTGAACTGACGACCACCACTGGAACTGAAACTGCACAAAATCACTTCAGCACGAAAGCAGAGAAAACGCTGCTGGTAACAAACGCAACTGAACATCTGGTTCTCGTGTGTGTGTGTGTGTGTGTGTGTGTGTGTGTGTGTGTGTGTGTGTGTGTGTTTGTATCTGGCGAGCGAATCGAGAGAGGGCATCGTATACCAGATCACACTCTGGTTCGCCGCAGTAAAGCCTTCTTCTAACGATGTACTGGTGCGATACACATCTGTGTACTAATGTCAACAGTGTAAAGCAGTAGTATTTATAAAGAGTAAATGACTCCTAGTATTATTACGTATTCTAGACGTAGTATTTCGGCCAGTGGAGCTATATTCTCTAGCCTAGTCTTGGTGTCTGTGTATTACAGTCCTGTGTTCAGCCCGACGCTACTCTTAACCTAGAAAGACCTACAGCACTCGTACCCTTCATCTCTACCACCAACGGAAACCTCTCATTTCATTTGGTGTCGGTGTAAGAAACGGCGGCGCGGTGCGGCGCGGCCCTGTGATGATGAGCGTAGGCCTACGCTCACGGCTGGGTCAACTGTCATGGTTGATTCAGAACTGAGGGGATGTCTGACGCGACTACATCAACACTTACATATACAAGTCGGGTTTTTTCCTTCAAAAACGGCGTTTCATCAGAGCTTTAGTTTCCATGTCGGTCGGTGACGCGACGCGGTGAAGCACAAGTCATCAACATGGTAAGGAAATAAGGTGCTGCTGTGGTGACTTGTCTTTAGTTTGTTTAACATGGTTGAACAGCTCGTTTCAGCCTGTCAGTCGGTTTATAGAGATTATCATCGTGTTCCTGGCCAGCGTCTCTCAGCAGTATCGGACGTCTACGGTCGTGCTACCGCCGGTCGGTTCGCTGTGTTTCCGTACTGCGGCCGGGCTACCGCCGGTCGGTTCGCTGTGTTTCCGTACTGCGGCCGGGCTACCGCCGGTCGGTTCGCTGTGTTTCCGTACTGCGGCCGGGCTACCGCCGGTCGGTTCGCTGTGTTTCCGTACTGCGGCCGGGCTACCGCCGCTCGGTTCGCTGTTTTTCCGTACTGCGGCCGGGCTACCGCCGGTCGGTTCGCTGTGTTTCCGTAATGCGGCCGTGCTACCGCCGGTCGGTTCGCTGTGTTTCCGTAGTCAGATGAAAGCTACTATGGGGGGGGGGGACACATCTCATTCTCTACAAACACAAGTGCTCTAATAAAACGATTCATTATGTTAGAAGTCTCAGATTGCCGGCGCCCCTTGGGGTCCGCCATGAGGCTTCCCTCTCTCCTGTCATGTGATCCGACCCGTGAAAGCCTCCGCCGTGTTCGGCCGAGCTGCTTCAGGGTGGCTAAGTGCTTCCCGTTGGTCTAAAGTGACACACCAGAGCTCGTGGTGCTGGGCTATCGTCATGACAACCGTTACTCTATCACCACCAAAGGGTGGAGAGGGGGGGGGATCTTTGAGGCTTTAGTCGCCACACCCCTTTATCATCGCCGGCGGCCTCGGACGGCTCGCCGTTTTAAAAATACACTTTGGAAATAAATGTGAAAAGACTTCCTTGAGAATCAGGAGTTCTTTCAGCTTGTTGTAAAGTTGGTGAACGTTTGAGGCCAGTCGGAGGAGACTCTGCCTGGCAGCAGCCCCCCCGATCCTCACCGCTCAGCTCCATCTTTTCTTTTTGGCCTGAACTCCAGAAGGTGCCTCAGTTTATTTCTGTATCACCTGGTAGAATCTGACTGTGGTTCCAGTGTGGCTCAACATTTTTAAAACAAAGTGCTTCTTTGTCTGAATCCACTCTGTTCACATTCTGACGTCTCTAATAGATCTCTACCTTTACATGTAGCTCTACATGTCATCAGGGGGCGCGTTCACCTGGATATACAGGGGCGTGTTCACCTGGATAAACAGGGGGCGTGTTCACCTGGATATACAGGGGAACGTTCACCTGGATATACAGGGGAACGTTCACCTGGATATACAGGGGAACGTTCACCTGGATATACAGGGGAATGTTCACCTGGATATACAGGGGAATGTTCACCTGGATATACAGGGGAATGTTCACCTGGATATACAGGGGAATGTTCACCTGGATATACAGGGGAATGTTCACCTGGATATACAGGGGAATGTTCACCTGGATATACAGGGACGTGTTCACCTGGATATACAGGGGCGTGTTCACCTGGATATACAGGGGCGTGTTCACCTGGATATACAGGGACGTGTTCACCTGGATATACAGGGGCGTGTTCACCTGGATATACAGGGGGCGTGTTCACCTGGATATACAGGGGCGTGTTCACCTGGATATACAGGGGCGTGTTCACCTGGATATACAGGGGAATGTTCACCTGGATATACAGGGGAATGTTCACCTGGATATACAGGGGAATGTTCACCTGGATATACAGGGGAATGTTCACCTGGATATACAGGGGCGCGTTCAAATTCATCATATTAAATACAACAATAAGTGCTTCTGTTGGGCTAATAATACAATCAAAGCTTTGGGACAAAGGGACGAGGGGGGGGGGGGGATCATATAATAATGCACTTTTTCTTTTTGGAGGAGCGGGGGGAACATCTTGCATACTTTAGGGCTTAAGGTGCATAAATTCATGGGGTGTCTTAGCACAGCTGATCGCTAGGCTATAGTACATGGGTCAGAGTCAGACAGCACGCTAATACCACTAATACCATGTGGGGGGGGGGGGGGGGGGGCACAAGTGCTCCTGTGATACATAACCAATCAATCAATAAAGGGCTTCGGTGCTAATAGAACTAGTATAAGTGGAGGCGGGTACATCACTGTTAAAATCTTACTCACATTATTATTAAAGAGTCAAACTCTGAACGTCTCAAACCTCACGACACGGCAACGAACCGCGTCAACACACAACTACCAACCAGGCCGACCATGGAAACCATGGCGACCGCATCCAATCTGTCACCGTAACCGAGAGCTTAACGTGTGTGTGTGTGTGTGCAGAGATTCAAACAATGGGACCATTAAAACACTAATAAGACATTTTATCTGTACAGATGCCCATACTGAAGGGGGGGGGGGGGGGGGGGGGCGTTTAAGTGGCGGGTTGTAATGGGGGCGGGGCTTCAAGCTTATTTTACTCTGAGTGCGGGGGGGGGGGGGGGGGCGTTTAGGATTTTGAAGGGTGGGGCGCTTACAGACTCATGGAGAAAACCTCTCTTCATAAAACAACGTAAAACCACATGAGAAAACTAAACAGGAAGTAAGAGCTCGCTGCTTTATGAGGTGGAGCAGCAGGAAGCGCGAGGAGGAGCCTCGCCGCGCCTCCTGCTCCGCCTCATAACGTGCACAGCTAGCAGGCAGGGCTACAAAAACAGGGAAAGGCAGTCAAACACAGAGAACTCTCTCAGAGCAGTGCATCCTGGGAAGGACGCCATCACTCCTCCTTCTGTAGCGCTCCGTCTGACGGGCAGTCGTCAAGGCAACAGGGGGCCTCCACCTCCACCCCCTCTGATTGGTTGTCTCTGCTGGCTAAGGCACACGGGATTGGCTGGGCCAGTGGGGCCAGCTCCAAGGGCTGGCCGATGGCGGGGGCCGCTGAGCTGCCGTTCAGCTGCTGGGTTGCGACCTCTGGCGTGGAGACCGCCTCCTCTGACGGCTTCGGGGGACTGCTGGATGGGGGCGGCGGCGACGTCTGGAGGAGGAGGAGGAGGGGGGGGGGGGGGGGGGGGGCCAGAATGTTAACAGAACAGCAGGAGGTGGCGAGAGGGCCCAGTTCACACCTGGTGTTAACGTGTGTCCTCAGAGATCCGATCACTAGTGCACAGCTCTCAGTACAGGTGTGAACGCACCTGTGGTCACATTCAGAGGTGGTCCGGGCCACATTCAGAGGTGGTCCGGGCCACATTCAGAGGTGGTCCGGGCCACATTCAGGGCCACATTCAGAGGTGGTCCGGGCCACATTCAGAGGTGGTCCGGGCCACATTCAGAGGTGGTCCGGGCCACACTCAGAGGTGGT
The DNA here is from genome assembly GCA_916701645.2 of Sebastolobus alascanus. NCBI lineage: Eukaryota > Metazoa > Chordata > Actinopteri > Perciformes > Sebastidae > Sebastolobus > Sebastolobus alascanus. Next base: position 318,596 of record CAKAOJ020000451.1, on the reverse strand, counting down.
CCGGGCCACACTCAGAGGTGGTCCGGGCCACACTCAGAGGTGGTCCGGGCCACACTCAGAGGTGGTCCGGGCCACACTCAGAGGTGGTCCGGGCCACACTCAGAGGTGGTCCGGGCCACACTCAGAGGTGGTCCGGGCCACACTCAGAGGTGGTCCGGGCCACACTCAGAGGTGGTCCGGGCCACATTCAGAGGTGGTCCGGGCCACATTCAGAGCTGGTCCGGGCCACATTCAGAGCTGGTCCGGGCCACACTCAGAGGTGGTCCGGGCCACACTCAGAGGTGGTCCGGGCCACATTCAGAGGTGGTCCGGGCCACATTCAGAGGTGGTCTGGACCACATTCAGAGGTGGTCCGGGCCACATTCAGAGGTGGTCCGGGCCACATTCAGAGGTGGTCTGGACCACATTCAGAGGTGGTCCGGGCTGACACCCCCCCGCTCGCTCTCTGAAGCTCTGTACCCGCCGTTTCCTGGTAAAAGCAGCGGTGTCGGCGGCGTAGAGGTCCCCGGGGACCGCCGGTACAATAACCTTATATTTTAATGTTAATAAAATGTACCTGAATTGATGAATATGTAGGATATTACTACTGACATTCATGTAGTATTACATCACAACGTCTGCTGTATCAGCCGTGGGTTTACTGCCAGTTTATCTGCATGTAGAGCGAGGAAGAGAGATCAGATCACAGGTGGTCACTGGAGACGTACTCTAATACCAGGTGTGATCTGACGTACCTACAGCTGTCCACTTGTGATCGGATCACTCAGGACGCATCTTATTACCAGGTGTGAAAAGGGCCAAAGAGGGTATTTACAGCTGTGATTATTATTCATGGAGGAGTAAGGTGTGAAAGTGTGCTACCTGTGTTCTGTTGGTCGGAGCCTTTTTCACCGCTCGTATTTTAGCTGGGATCTCTTTACCCCTCCTGGGATGAAGAAACAGAAACACAACCGATGTCAGAGGTCTTCCTAAGGATGCAGTCAGGTCACTTCTAACTAACTCTGCACTGTTCACACTCTGAACCAGGAGGAATCCCTCCTCACATGGTGACACCCAGGAGTGATTCTGATCAACTCACAAATACCAAAACATGATTTCTGTAATAGAGTTAGTTAATAACATTATGTTGACGGAACCATCTGCGTTGTTGTTTACAAATAGAAACTAGGGGGGGGAATATCCATTCATCTATGTATCACGATTTATTTTTTATGATTTCTAAACAGATGTTTTAACACCACAATCGATATATCTGCTTCATCTGAGTCTATGTGGAGGTAGAAGGAAGTTACCGCTTTTATTGTGGTAGTCTGAGTAACGTGACGTCATATCCGTTCCGTATCCTTCAACCAAAACAAACCTCAGAAAGTATAAAACGTTGGAGGGTCGTCGTGGATACGACCTGCACCCTCACATGTTAAATCCAGCGTGGTAAACACTACACATCCAGTAAAGGATGGAAACACTTTGGGTTTCACACATTGCAGGAAAAGCAGAGCTAGACATCACGGCTAAAGCTGCATGCTAACTCTGTCACGGACAGGAAACGTTATCGTATGGCGGTAACGTGCGGTCGAGCCGGCCGTCGCTCTCGTCTCCGTGGTCAAATGGGCCGACGCTACAACTGTAGAGCACCCATATACTGACATTTCTGTTAAATGCATTGAAACGGCCCCGATGGAGCTGACCATGGATGGATAAAGAGAAGGAGCTGACGGGAGAGCTAGAGACGACCTTGGAGAAGTTAGAGGAAGAAGACACGTGGGACTACGTCCGCTTTTCAAAATAAGGTGTTAACAAAGGGAACTGTATATACAAAATACATCTATGGAAATAAGATTGATTGGATTATATTTACCAGAAGTATAAAACATTACATGTCCCTTATAAATTAAAAAGAAAATACCAATAATCTGTGAGGGAAATGTCTTTATTCTTTGATTTCTGGGTTGATGGATAATAAATGTAATAAATACTTCCTGACAATGATCCTGATATATTTGACTTCAGGACATCTCTGACTACATACATGCTGAAAATCAAACATTTTTACTGGATTCATTTAGAGATTTTACAAAGTAAAAGTCTCTAGAAGTGGATGATTCAACTTGTTCTCTTCATGGTCTAGAGTTAAAGAAGTTAACAACAATCACTATAAATCACAATATTGATATACAGTATATACTGTATGTATATATATATATATATATATATATATATAACTACACAGAGCTTATCCAACAGTTGTTGGCTGTATTGATTAAAAGGTGATGCTCATGTTACTCACCCTCTCCCTGCTCCGACTGACACCACCTGCATGTTGAACCCCCCCCTCCCACGGATTGGTTTGTTCCCGGCCCATTGGCCGACCACCATACCAGCGATCTCCAGCTTCCCTCCCTGGGGGGGGATGGACTGAAGGCCTGCAGAAACAGGAAAACAGGTGACTTTTCTCATTGTAGAGTCCCTAATAACAAACTACAGCTGTGTCCCAGTTCACACTACACACTAACTGTATACACTATGTACTTTTTATAGTACTGTGTAGGTTTTCTGCATTTGGTAAACAAGCAATCTGGACACCTTCATGATTCATACAAAGAGGAAATGATACAACACAAGCACCGCAGCGTTCACTTCTTATGCACCACACATCTGGATTATTTTAGATCATTTTTTAGCTTTTAGTAGAGAAACCAAGAGGTAAACAGAAAGCATGGAGGTACCTGGGAAGGCTCTGGGTCTGTGCTGGGCGGGGTGATGAAGATGATGAGGGTGATGATGATGAGGCATGCCCATGGAGCGAGGGGGGTAGAGGGGGGGCATGGGGTAGAAAGGGGGCACCATGGCTGGGGGGAGGAAGGCCGGAGGAGGAAGAGGAGGAGGAGGAGGAGGAGGGCGGGACAGGTTGATGCCCTCCAGGATGGCCTGACGCATCTTCTCCACCTTGGACACCAGCTCCTCCTGCAGAGATCAGAGAGACAGGACTGGGTTATATATGAGAATATTATTATTAATATGACTATTATTATATCTATTAGACACCAGCTCCTCCTGCAGAGATCTGAGAGACATGACTGGGTTATATATGAGAATATTATTATTAATCTGACTATTATTATATCTATTAGACACCAGCTCCTCCAGCAGAGATCAGAGAGACATGACTGGGTTATATATGAGAATATTATTATTAATCTGACTATTATTATATCTATTAGACACCAGCTCCTCCAGCAGAGATCAGAGAGACATGACTGGGTTATATATGAGAATATTATTATTAATATGACTATTATTATATCTATTAGACACCAGCAGAGATCAGAGAGACATGACTGGGTTATATATGTGAATATTATTATTAATCTGACTATTATTATATCTATTAGACACCAGCAGAGATCAGAGAGACATGACTGGGTTATATATGAGAATATTATTTTATTACATTATTACATTTTATTGATGTGAATACACCAGAGCCGGGAACTACTGTTTTCATTATTCATTAATCTATTATTTTATCAATTAATCGTTTGGTCTATAAAATATCAGAAAATAGAGAAAGATGTCATCCCAAAGTACAAGGTGATATCTTTAAATGGTTTTGTCAAAACTCCAAGATATTCACTTTAATATGATATAAAACAGAGTACAGCTGCAACGATTAATCGATTAGTTGTCAACTATTAAATTAAGCGACAACTATCTTGATAACCAATTAATCGGTTTGAGTAATTTTTTAAAGATAAAAAAGTCTAAATTCTCTGATTCAAGCTTCTTAAATGTGAATATTTTCTGGTTTCTTTCCTCCTCTGTGACAGTAAACTGAATATCTTTGAGTTGTGAGGACGTCATCTTGGGCTTCGAGAAACAATGATCGACATTTTCACCATTTTCTGACATTTTATAGACCAAACAACTAATCAATTAATCAAGAAACTAATCAACAGATTAATCGTCCATGACAATAATCATTAGTTGCAGCCCTAAAACAAAGACAAGCAGGTCATTTTATGTTTGCTGACAGCATTTTCTGACATTATTGCATAAAAAATGAATGAATTAACGATTAATTGATTATTAGTTGGCGATTATTTTTTTGTTGATCGACTAATCAATTAGTGGACTAATGGTTGCAGCTCTACTAATGTCTGAGTGAACAGTAGAAATGTCCCGAGACGATGTTAGGGATCGATATCGGGGGCCAATCAAACGCTTCTTTACTGAACTCTGCTGTGACTCGTCCACCTCGGCGTGCTGACGTTGTCTGTTATCGGGTTAAAGCGCTCTCAGCCACCGCCGTCTGTACGCAGCCAAAGATTGTTTCTGAGGTAACAGGAGCATCACTCCAGGAGAGGACCGAGTGATACGTCCTCTCTCAGCTGGGTCGCAGTCTCCCAGTTCAACTTTCATTCATATCATAGAAGGAATTTATAAACTTTATAGTTTTGAATCAGGACCTTCAGAATTTGGACAAAGTAGCTGATGAAAAATAAGGCGGGCTGAATTTAGACGTCTGTTATTGCAGTGTGTCCTAACTGAATGCAAGCGTCCGAATACAGCATGATTTATGAGCAATAATATACCCAATATGAAATGCCTGGGATCAGGCTGCTGAGTAGATGAGAGTCTCGCTGCCGTTGACCCGAGGGACTGACAGGCTCATGAACTAAACTTCATTAACGTATAACTTCATTAAAAGGACACACATCCATCACATCCTCTCCACAGGATCCCATCCATGCGTACCTGTCCCTCGCACATGTCCAGCAGGGCGGCCCGGTCGCGAGCGGCCCGGGCCAGTTTGCTCTGAAACAGTTTGCCGTCGAAGAAGCCCCAGGGGCAGCAGTGTTCCCATGGCAACGGCTGGCCGCACACATCGTTGATGAACAGCGCCGTGTCGACGCCGGCCATGAAGAGAGAAGCCAGCTGCACGCCGCGGGCGTCCACCTTCTCCACCTAACAGCAAACACACACGTGTAAGAGGAGAATATTTCACACTGGAGGCAGTTCAGACGCCAGGAGGAGAAAAGATAGAAGAACCGTGTGATGTTGGACGCAGCCTGTAATAATAACTAATAAAGGCATCAGTCTGGTGATCTGACTTCATATCAGCAGGAACACACAATGTGGATAAGGACCTCCCTGAAACACATCACCACTTATACTAAAGGTCACAACCTGAGGACGATTCAACAGAAGTTCAATAGTTAAAGGCTTCATTCATAATGTTGACATTCAAACTCTAAATCAACATTTGAATGCTGCATTTCTGTTCACTGTGTTTAAAGCTGATATTTCTAAAGATCAGACTTAGACTATAATACCGTTAGTAGAATTAGAGTAGGATTGATTCAGACTTGTGTGATCCAAACATTTCCAATAACTCCAATAACTGTTGTAAAGTCCAAAAGTAAAACTTTATTGAAAAAGGATAGATGTAATCAATTCCAAAATTCACATGTTTTTATCTGACGAAATATTCAGCTTCAATCCATATTAGTTGGCGTTTAGCCTTTCAAAAACAAGCAAAGGGAGGCACGAACTGACGAGTTATATTCATTAAAGAGAGTTGATTTAATAAATAAATAAATAAATACATTTCTTTATTATTATTTTTTTCATAAATATATGACGACAGACATTCGAAGCTTCCAAAACCTCAATAGAAGCTCTGAATGTAGAGAAACCACCTTCGGTACAGCCCTAGAAGTTTATCTTTTGAAATCATGCTAAAATCACCCATCTACACTAATAAATCCTGTTGTTGGTACATTTACTTTCAGACCACAAACTGGACCTCGTCTCTGTCCAGTTGTTTGGTCAGAGCAGCTCAAACAAACCCAAAGAACACCTCAGGGTGTGAAAGCACCCTTCCTAACTTCTTTAACTCTAGACCATGAAGGGAACAAGATGAATCATCCACTTCTAGGGACTTTTACTTTGTAAAATCTCTAAATGAATCCAGTAAAAATGTTTGATTTTCAGCATGTATGTAGTCAGAGACGTCCTGAAGTCAAATATATCAGGATCATTGTCAGGAAGTATTTATTACATTTATTATCCAGCAACCCAAAAATCAAAGAATAAAGACATTTCCCTCACAGATTAGTGTTATTTTCTTTTTAATTTATGAGGGACATGTAATGTTTTATACTTCTGGTGAATATAATCCAATCAATCTTATTTCCATAGATGTATTTTGTATATACAGTTCCCTTTGTTAACACCTTATTTTGAAAAGCGGACGTAGTCCCACGTGTCTACTTCCTCTAACTTCTCCAAGTCCGTCTCTAGCTCTCCCGTCAGCTCCCGTCAAACATGTGTACTGTGCAGATATTGATCAGTAATGATGGAGTGGTGGGGGGGGGGGGGGGGTCTCACCTTGAGCTCCTGTAGCTGGTCGGGTTCGTAGAGCTGACTGGAAACAGCCTGAGCCAGGAAGGCATCCAGCTCATGTCTCTGGAGGATCCTCCCTCCAGGCCACTGCATCATATACCTGAGAGAGGAGGAAGAGAGGACGTTTACTGACGTCTTCACTTTACTGACGACTAAAGTTTACTGACGTCTAAAGTTTACTGACGTCCTCACTTTACTGACGACGAAGACGTCAATACGACAATATTGGATGTTATTTGGATGTAACTGCCGGAGACGGAGGCCTTTCGGCCATTTTGCCGCTGGTTCGTCGATACACCTCCTGTAGCTTTCTGCACCAAGTGGAAGGTCAGAAATTCCCAACATCTACGACTTTGAATTAAAACTTTTCCCAACTCGGCAGGTCATTAGACCAGATTAACATGCGACTGCGTTAACAGAGGCTAACCCAGTCCGTCGATGAAGACTAACAGCTGTTCATCAGAGAATATGCATCCGCAAGCTTTAACCTCCACTTAGCAACAGCACCATGTCGTCATAGCAACAGTGGAAACACAGCACAACACACTATTACTGACCCACTGAAGTCTGAAAATCACAGAACTACTTCCTGCTACCAACACGGAGCTCTAGCTGATGGAACTGTACATACCGTGTGTATTTTGCTGTGTAGTGTACTGAGAAAATGTGCAGCCTCAAGAGTATTAATTTAGTAACAGTAGTAATTTCTATTTCCTTGATTAATTGATCCATTGTTTTGTCGATAAAATATCAGAAAATAAAGATAAGTGTAGGTGGTTAGGTGTTGGTGGTTAGGTGTAGGTGGTTAGGTGGAGGTGGTTAGGTGTAGGTGGTTAGGTGTAGATCGTTAGGTGTTGGTGGTTAGGTGGAGGTGGTTAGGTGTAGATCGTTAGGTGTAGGTGGTTAGGTGTAGGTGGTTAGGTGTAGGTGGTTAGGTGTTGGTGGTTAGGTGGAGGTGGTTAGGTGTAGATCGTTAGGTGTAGGTGGTTAGGTGTAGGTGGTTAGGTGTTGGTGGTTAGGTGTAGGTGGTTAGGTGGAGGTGGTTAGGTGGAGGTGGTTAGGTGTAGGTGGTTAGGTGTAGGTGGTTAGGTGGAGGTGGTTAGGTGTAGGTGGTTAGGTGTAGATCGTTAGGTGTTGGTGGTTAGGTGGAGGTGGTTAGGTGTAGATCGTTAGGTGTAGGTGGTTAGGTGTAGGTGGTTAGGTGTAGGTGGTTAGGTGTAGGTGGTTAGGTGTAGATCGTTAGGTGTTGGTGGTTAGGTGGAGGTGGTTAGGTGTAGGTGGTTAGGTGGAGGTGGTTAGGTGGAGGTGGTTAGGTGTAGGTGGTTAGGTGTAGATCGTTAGGTGTTGGTGGTTAGGTGGAGGTGGTTAGGTGTAGGTGGTTAGGTGGAGGTGGTTAGGTGGAGGTGGTTAGGTGGAGGTGGTTAGGTGGAGGTGGTTAGGTGTAGGTGGTTAGGTGGAGGTGGTTAGGTGGAGGTGGTTAGGTGGAGGTGGTTAGGTGGAGGTGGTTAGGTGTAGGTGGTTAGGTGTAGATCGTTAGGTGTTGGTGGTTAGGTGGAGGTGGTTAGGTGGAGGTGGTTAGGTGTAGGTGGTTAGGTGGAGGTGGTTAGGTGGAGGTGGTTAGGTGGAGGTGGTTAGGTGTAGGTGGTTAGGTGTAGATCGTTAGGTGTTGGTGGTTAGGTGGAGGTGGTTAGGTGTAGGTGGTTAGGTGGAGGTGGTTAGGTGGAGGTGGTTAGGTGGAGGTGGTTAGGTGGAGGTGGTTAGGTGTAGGTGGTTAGGTGGAGGTGGTTAGGTGTAGGTGGTTAGGTGTAGGTGGTTAGGTGTAGGTGGTTAGGTGGAGGTGGTTAGGTTGAGGTGGTTAGGTGGAGGTGGTTAGGTGGAGGTGGTTAGGTGGAGGTGGTTAGGTGGAGGTGGTTAGGTGTAGGTGGTTAGGTGGAGGTGGTTAGGTTGAGGTGGTTAGGTGTAGGTGGTTAGGTGGAGGTGGAGGTGGAGGTGGTTAGGTGTAGGTGGTTAGGTGGAGGTGGTTAGATGTAGGTGGAGGTGGAGTTGGTTAGGTTGAGGTGGTTAGGTGGAGGTGGTTAGGTGGAGGTGGAGGTGGAGGTGGTTAGGTGTAGGTGGTTAGGTGGAGGTGGTTAGATGTAGGTGGAGGTGGAGTTGGTTAGGTGGAGGTGGTTAGGTGGAGGTGGTTAGGTGGAGGTGGTTAGGTGTAGGTGGTTAGGTGTAGGTGGTTAGGTGTAGGTGGTTAGGTGGAGGTGGAGGTGGAGGTGGTTAGGTGGAGGTGGAGGTGGAGGTGGTTAGGTGGAGGTGGTTAGGTGGAGGTGGTTAGGTGTGGTTAGGTGGAGGTGGTTAGGTGTGGTTAGGTGTGGTTAGGTGTGGTTAGGTGTGGTTAGGTGGAGGTGGTTAGGTGTGGTTAGGTGGAGGTGGTTAGGTGTGGTTAGGTGGAGGTGGTTAGGTGTGGTTAGGTGTGGTTAGGTGTGGTTAGGTGTGGTTAGGTGTGGTTAGGTGTGGTTAGGTGTGGTTAGGTGTGGTTAGGTGGAGGTGGTTAGGTGTGGTTAGGTGGAGGTGGTTAGGTGTGGTTAGGTGGAGATGGTTAGGTGTAGATGGTTAGGTGTAGATGGTTCGGTGTGGTTAGGTGTGGTTAGGTGTGGTTAGGTGTGGTTAGGTGTGGTTAGGTGTGGTTAGGTGTAGATGGTTAGGTGTAGATGGTTCGGTGTGGTTAGGTGTGGTTAGATGTGGTTAGGTGCAGCAGCAGCAGCGTCCTACCTGAGCACGCAGCACATGAGCAGCAGATGCTGAGGAACCTGTGCTGGGTTGAGGAGAGCCGGGCAGTCGGAGCGTAGGCAGGCCAGGAAGGCTCTGGTTCTCCTGGAGCGGTCCTCGCTGGCTCGACCCAACCACAGGCGCCGTAGGTTCGGGCAGGTCCACTCCCGGAAACACAGGGCCGGGACCAGCTCCGGAGTCAGGGCCGACTTGGCTTTACCGCTGCTCCACTCTTTGACGATCACTGGAGGAACTGTAACAGAAGAGCAGTGGGTTAAACATGGATACTAGAGGTGTAACGATTCATCTACTACATCATGTATCCATTAGTATTCCTACGATCCAACTACAGCGATCGGTACTCGGCAGGTTGTCCTGCACGGGAGACGTATATCCATATAAAATCGATATTATGGATACTATTTGCACCTTGTATTTAAGGACGACAAACGTTATATGAAAGTGTTTTTTATCACTTTTTTTTAGTAAAGAAATGTTAAACGTTACTCCGGTTCACTCTCCACACGTGCGCCAGCTTGCCATCGCATCCATGGCGTGCATGCAGACGAACGGCGCACTGGACTCCTCGCTCTCTCACCCGGTAGCGGCGTGGAGGGAGACGGGCAGCGGTCTGCACGAGCTGCCGGCGCCGCGGTGCAGAAGAGCCGGTCGGCAGAGTTTCGGACGCTATCAATCCACTGGACGAGGGCGGCTTCACCCACAGGAGCTTTCCTCGTGCTGCGCTGTCGTTGTTTCATTCAGAGAAAATGACTTTCCTTTCCCCGCCATGATTACCTACGTGCATCACGCAGCGTCAGCCTCACGTATCCAGCCGGAGAGCAGACGGTCCGCGAGGTAAATTATCACGACGGGAGTGAAGTAAAAAACTAAACAGAAACTCAACTAACGTTAGTCTAACGTAGTTTTAACATGTTGTTCCAGATGTTTTCATGTATGAAAAGACCCCAAATGAACACTGGAGGTGGACTACTGGATTACTATCAGCTGTTTGATCTCTATCAGCTGTTTGATCTCTATCAGTTGTTTAATCACTACTGGATTCATTTAGAGATTTTGCAAAGTAAAAGTCCGTAGAAGTGTATGATTCAACTTTTTCCCTTCATGGTCTAGAGTTAGAAAAGTTAACAACAATCACAATAAATCAGAATATTGAATCTCTAAATCTATCGAATCAGCACCCGAGTATCGGGATAGTCTGGAATCAGGAGACAGGTGAATCGTCCCAGCTCTAATAGTAATGTACTTAGTTCCTTTCCACCACTGAATAAATGTGAGTATATGTACAGTCCATATACTCTGCTCAGTCCCAGGCCTACCTTCCAGCGGAGCCCTCTTGCGGAGAGCGAGCCTCTCCAGGCGGCGGTGTGTTTCAGCCAGACTGAAGAGGACGCCGTAGGCGTACTGTCTGGCAGCACGGAACAGCAGCGAGGCAGGAGGCAGCTCAGAGTTACACTCATCCTCTATACACACCGGCATCTTCATCTCTCCCTGGGGGGGGGAGGGGGGGGGAGGACAGAGGGATTACAGGGAGGCTCTGATGGCGTTCATACATTACATTAACCCTCGTTTAACCCTCGGGCCTTGCAAAGATAGATTCCACACCTGCAGACACAATAAAGCCTGAATGAGCTCTGAGTGACTTTACCTTGGTCAATATGTGGTAAATCTGGGGGTACATCAGTCCTCGCCGGTGTCTGTGCTCGGCTACACGAAGAACCTCAGCACTGACCTGAAATCAGAAATAAAAACAGGAAACACGGTGAACCTACAACTCTTATCTGGTTTGAACATGTGTTTTATTTTGTACCTGTCATGGACACACACCTGAGGCAGCGGGGGCGTGGTGATGTCCATGTGACTCCGCGTCGCCATAGACAGCAGTGACGGAATGTGTGACGCGCTCCCGTTGCCTTGGGAACCGTTTCCAGAGGCCGAGCCCCCCCTTCCAGCAGGATCCTCCCACCGAGAGGGCTTGTCCGTCAAATGGCTGAGAGAAAGGGATTATGGGAGAGTTTAGTCATCCTGGCCACCGTTTCCTCAAACACGATCTGAGCCGATGAAACTAGTTTGTATAACTTGACTAATGAGCCACAAAACTTTAATTACCAACTGTTCAATGAGAATGTTCTGTATTTTCCTGATGGGCGTTACTGTACGCTGCCAGCATGCCGTGGAAGCTGAGCTCTCCTTGTGATTAAACAGGAGTTATGTAAAGTGCTTTGCTCCACCGAAAATGACTAAATCTCCTTTTTACTTGAATATAATTGGGCAGATAGAAGCGTGATGGAGTAAACATGACCTTACGGTCGGTAAGTCTTACTTGGCGTTGCTGTCGTTGGGTTCGTCTCCATCTGATGACGATGACGGAGACGGAGAGGGAACAGACTGAGCGGCGGTGTGATGATTGGGTAATCGATTTCCCCCCTGAGTGGAATCATATGGAGCCGACCAATCGGTGAAGCCCATCTTGCCCGTCAGCGAATCGTTGCAGTCTTGGGACGGCGGCGGGTTCTGGAACAGAGGGGCGGAGCCAGGTCCATACGGAGCATTTTGATAGGGTGGCTTTAACCCCGGAAGCTGGGGAGGAGGGAACTGTGATTGGAGGAGAGGAGAGGAACAGAAGAAAGGAAGAGGGATTGAAGAAGGAGAGAAAGGAGGGAGGAGTGAAGTAATACTGTCCTATTTTACTTCACATCAAACCAGAAGCATCTAATGGAGGCTGGTGGGAGGATCTGGGATGGAAGAACTGAACCCTCCTCTTCCTCCTCTTCCTCCTAATGAGCACATTAATCCACCTGCTGCATGTACAGAACCAATGACACTCACATAACAGAGGAATCTACCTGATTCTTTCCAGGCTGCATCGGTCCCATGTGTCCAGGCGGTCCACCGAATCCAAACCCAGGTACTGAACAAAACAAGGATGCAAATGAACATGTGAGGGTGTAGGTCGTATCCACGACGACCCTCCAACGTTTTATACTTTCTGAGGTTTGTTTTGGTTGAAGGATACGGAACGGATATGACGTCACGTTACTCAGACTACCACAATAAAAGCGGTAACTTCCTTCTACCCTTACAGAGACTCAGATGAAGCAGATATATCGATTCTGGTATTAAAACATCGATTTAGAAATCATAAAAAAAAGAAAAAGATGGCGATACATCGGTGAATGGATCTTTTCCCGCCCTGTTACATCACGGTATAGACTATTGGTTCTTGTTTCCTACTCACAGATGAAGGAGGACGGCCCCATGTTGGGCGAGCGAGGTTTGGAGGCAGCTGAGAAATACTCCACAGCTTTCTTGAATCGCTCCACTTTGTCCTCCATACGAGACTAGAAAGGAAGGAAACAGAGCATCATGATGACCTCATGATGACCTCATGATGACCTCATGATGACCTCATAACCTGCTGGGATGATGACTGTGAAAATGCTGATGGATGCAAACATCTGGTGCTGAGTTATCACCCAGTCAGACCAACACACGGACCGGAACAAACTGGTAATGGAGCTGGAAATGTTAGTCAATGGTGTTCATTGTCAACATGTGTTTTATTATGACCGTGTTACCACAGGTAGGAATATTAAGTACAGGATCAGGTGGGTTATAATAACTGACTTCATAGTTTGACTTTAGATCCACATCAGTAAAATACCTGGATTTCTTAAAGCATAATAAGGATGGCAATATTCTTTTTTCTTATAGTGAAGAAATCCTTAAATGAGCAATGTGATGGGCGCCCCGATAGCTCAGTTTGTAGAGCGGGCGTTAATATAACAAGGCTGAGTCGTAACCGCGGCGGCCCGGGGTTCGAAACCGACCTGCGGCCATTTCCGCATGTCGCGCCCCCCCCCTCCCCCTCTCCCCCTTTCTAAACTGTCCACTGTCCTATGAATAAAGGCTTGAAAATACAAAAAAATGATCTTAAAAAAGAAAAGAAAAGACCGATGTGTTAGTCTCGCTCTCAGCTACAAAAAAACATTTCTTCCTACTGGAACTTTAACGGGTCAAATTCATACATTTTTTTTTGTTTTGAACGCTAAATAATTTCCTAGAACAGCTGGGCACTGTGCCGACCGGCTCCTCTGCACCGCAGCGCCGGCAGCTCGTGCAGACCGGCACCCGTCTCCCTCCACGCCGCTACCAGGTGAGCGAGCGAGGAGCCCCGGCAAACGGGCGCCGTTCATCTGCATGCACGCTGGCGCTGTCGAGCTGACCAAAATCCGCAACGCCTCCCCCTCGGTTAGGGAGCGGGCAGGGTATTAGAGCCGGTAGGTAGTGAAGCGGTCCGTTTCATTACTTTGTGTTCATGTAATAAATATATAAATGTCAATTAGATGAATTAGATTAATCTGCATGAGAAATGATGCACAACAACAAAGATTCAGTTATCATAATCATCCGCTTACAGTCATCAATCTGACCCGGACAGACGGGATCACTATCAGCGGTTTCCATCAGAATTGTTGTCTATTCATTTTCTGTTGATCAACTAATTGTTTCATCAGGTAAAATATGAGCCAGTTATAGATTCAACAGCATCTGATAAAATGTGACTGAACTCCAGCTCCATCACTAACATGAGAAACATGACTGGAGACCAAATCTACTCTTTTATAAAGCTTCTTATGTTTATCTTTTATGTGTAATAAGTATTGCAGATAACTAGATAATCCTTTATATAGATTTATATATAAAGTGTGGAGCACTTCTCTGGTTTAACACTGATATGTGTGAGGAAGTGCAGATGCTGACTCAGGGTCTGGTGTCAACAGTGATGACCTATTTAACCATCAGCAACAGTCAGAGATGAAACAACAACTAACCCGAAACACAATAAAGAGGTCCGTAGAGACGTCACCATACCACAGATTTAGTAGTCGATACAAATACCAGTGAAATTACACGATTCTCGACACCAGAAAAACAAAAAAAATAACTCTCATATACTTCAACATCCACTCCTTTATTAAGGTTTGGAAGTTAAACTGGTCATATTCCCGTCTCTGGGAAAACATCTCCTTCAAACGACTGGATTTTAAAAAAAACTACATTTTACAAGATTACACTTGGACACATCATGATAATGTTCCCCCAGTATTCATTTTCACTGAGTAGAACCTGAACGCACCATGCTGTAAATCAATGGCACCCGAGAGCTAGTTAACGTTAGCTGTTAGCAGCCAGGAAGCAGCACGGTGCTGCACGGAGCTAACAGCTAACGTTAGCCCTGACGGTACCTTCAGTACCGAGACTAACGTTGTCCTGTTGTCATGGGAACGATAGGAAACGTGTGTTGGGACGCATTAAAGCAGCAGTAGAAATGTAGAAATGGAGTAAATATGATTAAAAAAAGATATTTTTATAAAACAGTCACTATATCCTGACAGTAGTACATGAGACAGGTAATCTGAACAACTGACTTCAGTACCATCAGTACCTTCAGTACCTGCAGTACCATCAGTACCTGCAGTACCATCAGTACCTTCAGTACCTGCAGTACCATCAGTACCTTCAGTACCATCAGTACCTTCAGTAACTTCGGTACCTGCGGTACCTTCGGTAACTTCAGTACCTGCGGTACATTCAGTACCTGCGGTACCTTCAGTACCTGCAGTACCTGCGGTACCTTCAGTAACTTCAGTACCTGCGGTACATTCAGTACCTGCGGTACCTTCAGTAACTTCAGTACCTGCGGTACATTCAGTACCTGCGGTACCTTCAGTACCTGCGGTACCTTCAGTACCTTCGGTACCGTCAGTAACTTCGGTACCTTCAGTACCTGCGGTACCGACAGTACCTTCGGTACCGTCAGTACCTTCGGTACCTTCAGTACCTTCAGCACCGGCAGTACCTGCAGTACCTGCAGTACCGACAGTAACTTCAGTACCTTCAGCACCTGTAGTACCTGCAGTACCTGCAGTACCGACAGTAACTTCAGTACCTTCGGTACCGTCAGTACCTTCAGTACCTGCAGTACCTTCAGTACCTTCAGCACCTGCAGTACCTGCAGTACCTGCAGTACCGACAGTAACTTCAGTACCTTCGGTACCGTCAGTACCTTCAGTACCTTCAGTACCTTCAGTACCTGCGGTACCTGCAGTACCTGCGGTACCTGCAGTACCTTCAGTACCTGCGGTACCTGCAGTACCTTCGGTACCGTCAGTACCTTCAGTACCTTCAGTACCTTCAGTACCTGCGGTACCTGCAGTACCGACAGTAACTTCAGTACCTTCAGCACCTGCAGTACCTGCGGTACCTGCAGTACCGACAGTAACTTCAGTACCTTCAGCACCTGCAGTACCTGCGGTACCTGCAGTACCGTCAGTACCTTCAGTACCTGCAGTACCTTCAGTACCTTCAGTACCTGCAGTACCTGCAGTACCTGCAGTACCGACAGTAACTTCAGTACCTTCAGTACCTTCAGTACCTGCAGTACCTGCAGTACCGACAGTAACTTCAGTACCTTCAGCACCTGCAGTACCTGCAGTACCTGCAGTACCTGCAGTACCTGCAGTACCGACAGTAACTTCAGTACCTTCAGCACCTGCAGTACCTGCAGTACCTGCAGTACCTGCAGTACCGACAGTAACTTTAGTACCTTCAGCACCTGCAGTACCTGCAGTACCTGCAGTACCGACAGTAACTTCAGTACCTTCAGTACCTGCAGTACCTTCAGTACCTGCAGTACCGACAGTAACTTCAGTACCTTCAGTACCTGCGGTACCTTCAGTACCTGCGGTACCTGCGGTACCGTCAGTAACTTCAGTACCTTCAGCACCTGCAGTACCTGCGGTACCGACAGTAACTTCAGTACCTTCAGCACCTGCGGTACCTTCAGTACCTTCAGTACCTGCAGTACCGTCAGTAACTTCAGTACCTTCAGTACCTTCAGTACCTGCAGTACCTGCAGTACCTGCAGTAACTTCGGTACCGTCAGTACCTGCAGTACCTGCGGTACCGGCAGTACCTGCGGTACCGGCAGTACCTGCGGTACCTTCAGTACCTGCGGTACTTTCAGTACCTGCGGTACCTTCAGTACCTGCGGTACCTGCAGTACCTGCGGTACCTGCAGTACCTGCGGTACCTTCAGTACCTGCGGTAACTTCGGTACCGTCAGTACCTGCAGTACCTTCAGTACCTGCAGTACCTGCAGTACTTTCAGTACCTGCAGTACCTTCAGTACCTGCGGTACCTGCAGTACCTGCGGTACCTTCAGTACCTGCGGTAACTTCGGTACCGTCAGTACCTGCAGTACCTTCAGTACCTTCAGTACCTGCAGTACTTTCAGTACCTGCAGTACCTTCAGTACCTTCAGTACCTGCAGTACTTTCAGTACCTGCAGTACCTTCAGTACCTGCGGTACATTCAGTACCTGCTGTACCTGTGGTACTGTAGAAAAACGAGTACCATCACATTTTCAGAATTGGTATCGGTTCTGGTCACATCCCTACTAACCAGTAATAATCCCTGACCCACCTGTGACTGTTTGAAGACATCTCTGGCGATGGCGTCGAGGTTTCCCAGGTCTTTGATGGAGGAGACGTACTCAGAGACGGCCTTGATCACCACCTCGCAGGGCGGCAGCACCAGCTGATGGGCTCGCACCTGAGACAGCAACAGAACCACGGTGTTAATCCACATAGAGAGACCTGGTTGGGTGGCGAGTAGCAGCAGGAGGATATTTAACTGTTATTCATCATTTCATTGTTATTGTGCTGCCTCGTTATAGCAGCTGTGCCGTGCCGTGCCGTGCCGTGCCGTGCCGTGCAGACCGGAAGTTATCTAGTTTAAAAAGCATTAGAGCCGAACCCATGTACTGGCCGAGCCTGATACTTATGTCACTCAAAATTACAGGTTGATGGTCTTTTATAGACTCTGACGTCATTGTTCCATCAACAAAGATGATAACAGTTTGGATGCATGTGTGCTATATTTATAAATATAACCAAATATGTTTTAATTTCAACATTAAAATTAAACAAGAAAAACTCATTCAGTTCTCTATAGTGAGATACATTTGGTTATCCAAACATTCTCTCGCAGCCACATTTGAAGAATTGGAGAGATAATCAGACGATTATTATTATTATTATTATTATTATTATCCATCACTTCAGGCTGTCTCGTTAAATAAACTGCATGTGATTTCTGCTCGTGTGGCTCACAGCCGAGTTAAACATTTAACTCTTCTGTCCAGGCCGTCGGTGAGCGTCGGTCTAGTTTATTCGACGTGTCCTCACCACCGGCTCTAGTCTGAGCGTGTCGGAGGTTTTTTGGAGCCGGTCGGTTAGAGAAATCACTCTGATTGGCTGTTCAGCTTAAACCAATCAGAGCAGGAGAAGAGAAACAGAATTGAGGAAAGCTACCGAGTAAAGTCAAGAGACAGAAGGCTCTTCTCATGTTTCATCTTCATCTTATCTGATCATTCCAGATGTTTTCACAGCGGCATGAACATCTGGAATGAAGCTAAGTGGTGAGTGAGAGAGGTGAGAAGATGGTTCATGTACGTATCATAACAGCTTGTATATCCTCCGTCCTCGCTCTTCTAGGCTTGTCGCTGGTCGGGCACACACCGATTACATTACGTACCCCTAAACCACTGAAAAGGTTTTATTGTGAAAGACACGGAGGCTTTTCAGTAATAATAATATACTTCTGTTGACATTTGAGATAAATCCAGGCTCAGTGTTTGACTTGTTACAGTATTACGTGATTCTTAGAGCTAATATTCTCAGAGTAAGCTGTGGTTTTGTGTATTGCATATACTAATAATAATAATGTGGTACCTTGAGAGAAGCTAGTGGGTGTTCTGGTCCCAGCAGACTCCAGTGGAAGGCAGCCAGGTCCTCATCAGGCAGAATATGATTTCCTGCGAGACAGAAACTCTTTCAAATGTTTGCTGCATCAATGAACAAGGACGACTGACAAAGACAGGAGCCAGAAATACAACTCAGGAGTATGTGTGTGTGCTTCAGTGAGAGAACTGTGGGATACATGTTGGATTTAGTGTATTAGTGTGTGTACAAGCTGTGGTGTGTATGCATACTGGCCAACCTTCAGACCTCAAATAAAAGGGAGGATTTCTAACCCATAGTGGGGGGGTCTGGAGGTCTGGAGGTCCTACCCCAGAAACATTAGAGTTTCAGAGACTTTGTTTCCTGCATTCTGGTGACTTTAAAAGAGTGAAAATAACACTGCAGTTCACTGCAACAGCATTTTATGTTAAACTTTTAATTTTACCTTTAACTCCCAGGACAGAAACCTGAATAATTCTCCTCTCTGGTGTGAACTTGGTGTGTGAATCTCTGGTATAAACCAATATTCATCCTGCTTGAGTATTTATTTCTCTTAGTTCTCTCCATTTCTCTCTCCCACTGAAGGTCCTTTAAGACACAACGAGACAACGCCACCACTGCACTCTGAAACACGTCATTTCTAACGGCTAGCGTCGCACCACGACGGCTCTTCGCTGCGTCGAGCAAAGCCCGACTTCGGGCGCTGCGCTCTGTGGCGAGCGCAGCTTAAACATGAGCTCAAACTGCGCTGTGTTGCGAGCAGAGGCTGCTCTGTTCCAGTTGGTGTAGCTCTATTTTCGTCCGGGTGGAAACAGTAGAGATTAAACACACTGTTCAGATCCAGAAAGAGACTAAGATAACGAAAAGGAAAAAAAAGTGTGAAAATTTGCAATAAATCTGGAGAAATACGGGAGAACTGCGACCCCGGGAGGAAACCGGGAGAGGGCGATGAAAAACGTGAGTCTCTCGGGAAAATGGTGAGGGTTCGCAGGTATGTGTTTGTGCTTCAGTGAGAGAACTGTGGGATACCTGTTTGATTTGGTGTGTGTGTGTGTGTGTGTGTGTGTGTGTGTGTGTGTGTGTGTGTGTGTGTGTGTGTGTGTGTGTGTGTGTGTGTGTGTGTGTGTGTGTGTGTGTGTGTGTGTGTGTGTGTGTGTGTGTGTGGTTGTGCTGCTGTTTACCCAGCAGAGCAGCGAAGCAGGGCAGGTGTTGTGTCTTCAGCCCCAGCTGCCTGGCGGCCTCAGACAGCAGGTACTGGTGCGTGGTCAGGTTCTTGCCGTTCCAGCTCAGTTTGAGGGCGTGCGACGAGAAGTAGGCGGGTACGTTGCAGAGGGCGAACTCAGAATCCTGAGCTATCAGGCCAGCGAATCCAACGTCCCTGTAGAGAGACAGCACTTCCTGGTGGTGGTCCTCCAAAGTCTGGACAACCTGTGGATTCAGAGAGGACAAACTCAGTCTGCTGAGAATCACAAACTCTCTGACTGGAGCTGGAACTGGTTTACATCCTGCTAGGGGTCACCTGAATTAATCTGCTCCTATTTTCACAAGTCTTTAAGGGCGCTTTCACAAGTCAACATTTAGTCCGGTTAAATCGAACTCTGGTGCTGATGTTTGCTTAACATCTGGGCCGAAGTAAACATACAGAATATGCTAAATAAAGTTATCAGTGGTGTGCAGTAAATCAGTGCAAAGTCAAAGTGAAAAAACTTTGACAGAATCCAAGTCTGCGGTTTCCTGCATAGAAGTGGCAGCTCTCGCCATGAAAAAGATAAATTCGCTCTATACACGCCCCTCAGCAACTCATTTTTTTTTGTATTTGGTCCACTTTGATTTGTGCACTGTGAAACTGAACCAGACTAAATAGAAAAGGAACCAAAAATATTAATTTAACTCTCATTTGGACTAGCTGCCAAACAGACTACGGCTTGTGAAGGTCATCTTTTAAGCAACTTGACCCAGTTCCAACTTATGTGACGATTTGCAGCTGTTCTCTGAACTTAACTGAATATCGTTATATTTTGGACTGTTTGACAGACAAAACAGATAATATGAAGACGTCACCTTAGACTTATGGAAACTGTCACAGGCATTTTTCACTATTTTCTGATGTTTTATAGACCAAACGACTAATCAATTAATCAGATCAAACTAATCATTAGTGGCAGCCCTCCAGTTGTAGTTTCTGTATAATCTAATAAAGACCATGAACCAGCATCCCTAACAGAGTAGAGATCTGCCAAAGATGGACTTGGCCTCTGTGAAACTGATCAGCTGCAATATCCTCAATACAGGATGAGGTCAGAGGTCACAGACGGATACGACACTAACACAATACTAAAGCTCCAATCTGTGCTGCACCGATCACTTCCAGATCAGTGGCGGTGATACCTGGACCTCGCTGCAGAACACACTCATGCACAACCCAACTGGTGTGCATGGTGATGCCAGAGAGAGCGAGCAGGAGAGCTTCACCATTCTGTCAGAATGGTTGTGTTAATCTTGTTAAACAACGTCAGTGTTAATCAGTGTGAAAACTAAATAATTACACTCAGTTACTTCATTAAAAATCTATTTAATGAGCTGGTAATCAAATCTCTGTCTCCAAATGAAGCGATATGGGGCAGTGATGGCAAAGATGATTATGAGGAAACCGTCTCACTCCTCACCAATGATGAAAGTGAAACTAATAACAACCAGAATAATACAGTATATGTGCAATAATCCCAAATAAACAGACTAGATGTTCATACAGTACACACAGAGCTGCAGAGAGAGGAACAGCAATGACTTTACTAAAGGTTTAATTCAAGCTGCAGAAACAGGACTCTGATTCTCAGAGTACAGGTAGGAAAAACCAGGAAACACACCTGGGAATTAACTGAGGAACAATTCTGTTCAACGAACCAACGAACCAACTAACCAGGAAACACACCTGGGAATTAACTGAGGAACAATTCTGTTCAACGAACCAACGAACCAACTAACCAGGAAACACACCTGGGAATTAACTGAGGAACGATTCTGTTCAACGAACCAACGAACCAACTAACCAGGAAACACACCTGGGAATTAACTGAGGAACGATGCTGTTCAACCAACCAACCAACCAACCAACCAACCAACCAGGAAACTAACTGAGGAACGATGCTGTTCAACCAACCAACCAACCAACCAGGAAACACACCAGGGAACTAACTGAGGAACGATGCTGTTCAACCAACCAACAAACCAACCAGGAAACACACCTGGGAACTAACTGAGGAACAATGCTGTTCAACCAACCAACCAGGGAGCATCTCAGTGTTCTCTACTGTAACGTGGAAGGATTTACTATTATCTGTCCTCTCATGGTACACTATGGTACTGTGTTCTCTCTAATACTACCATGGTACTGTGTTCTCTCTAATACTACCATGGTACTGTGTTCTCTCTAACACTACCATGGTACTGTGTTCTCTCTAACACTACCATGGTACTGTGTTCTCTCTAATACTACCATGGTACTGTGTTCTCTCTAATACTACCATGGTACTGTGTTCTCTCTAACACTACCATGGTACTGTGTTTTCTCTAATACTACCATGGTACTGTGTTCTCTCTAATACTACCATGCTAGCAGATGAAAGGCAGAAAGAGACAGTGAGGTGAAGCTGACAGTCAGGAACCATGAGAGGCATTAATGACAGACCTTCAACACGACGTTATGAGTCACATTTCATAAGATATCCTATAATAGTAGAATAACACAGATACAGTACACCCACCTAGTGTACTTTATACCACTATAAAATAATAGTAGAGTAACACATATACAGTACACCCACCTACTGTACTTTATACCACTATAAAATAATAGTAGAGTAACACAGATACAGTACACCAACCTACTGTACTTTATACCACTATTGAGCCAATAGGTCAGATTAGTGGGGCAGCTAAACTGAAATATTCATAACAATTTTCTGCAACATTTAGGAATATTTAGCACCTACTTGGTGGCCATTTTGAAAATGGCTGCCCTGGCCCCCAGGGGCCAAATTTGCAGCACCCCGATATCTATATCTTTTCATAACATATAAACCTACATCTGTGTAAAATTCCATGCTTTAATTGCAAAATGCACAATTGTTATGCTGAACTGTCCCGCTAGATGCACAGAAAACATGTTTTATTTTAGTATTCTCAATCACTAACTGAGACGCACAAAATAAGTCATTAGAAATGCACCACAGTGAGGCAGTGGGGGCCTATAAATAGTCTATAGCCATAATAATATATAATATATATATATATATAATATTATACTATATCCACTCAGCAGTCGTTTTACAATGTATGAGGTTCATTGAGTTCATGTTATGTAATATATAGACTAGCTAGACGAGGTCACGCTGTACAATACGTGCTGCTCTAATGCACAGACTGGTTCAGCCAGAAGCTGCTGCTTCATATACTGGAGACTTTAGACCAACACAGACCCATGCAGGCCAACTACTGGGCCAACCACAGGGACAACTACTGGGCCAACTACTGGGTCAACTACTGGGTCAACTACTGGGTCAACTACAGGGCCAACTACGGGGACAACTACGGGGCCAACTACGGGGCCAACTACGAGGACAACTACGGGGACAACTACAGGGCATACAGGGCCAACTACTGGGCCAACTACAGGGCCAACTACGGGGACAACTACAGGGACAACTACAGGGACAACTACAGGGCATATAGGGCAAACTACAGGGCCAACTACAGGGCATATAGGGCCAACTACAGGGCATATAGGGCCAACTACAGGGCATATAGGGCCAACTACTGGGCCAACTACAGGGACAACTACAGGGCATACAGGGACAACCAAAGGGACAACTACAGGGCCAACCACAGGGCCAACCACAGGGCATAGAGGCCCAACTACAGGGACAACCAAAGGGACAACTACAGGGCCAACCACAGGGCCAACCACAGGGCATAGAGGCCAATTACAGGTCCAACTATGGGGCCAACTACGGGGACAACTACAGGGACAACAATAGGGCATAGGGCAAAGGGGCAACTATAGGGCCAACCACAGGGACAACTACAGGGCCAATTACAGGGCCAATTACAGGGCATACAGGGCCAATTACAGGTCCAACCAAAGGGGCAACTAAAGGGCCAACCACAGGGACAACCACAGGGACAACTACAAGGACAACTACAAGGACAACTACAGGGCCAATTACAGGGCCAATTACAGGGCATAGAGGGCCAACTAAAGGGCATACAGGGCCAACTAAAGGGCCAACCATAGGGCCAACCACAGGGCCAACTACAAGGACAACTTCAGGGTATACAGGGCCAGCCACAGGGCCAACTACAGGGACAACTACAGGGACAACTACAAGGACAACTTCAGGGCAACTTCAGGGCATACAGGGCCAGCCACAGGGCCAACCACAAGGCCAACTACAGAGCCAATTACAGGGACAACTACAAGGACAACTTCAGGGCATACAGGGCCAGCCACAGGGCCAACCATAGGGCCAACTACAGGGCCAACCACAGGGCCAACTACAGGGCCAACCATAGGGCCAACTACAGGGCCAACCATAGGGCCAACTACAGGGCCAACCATAGGGCCAACTACAGGGCCAACCATAGGGCCAACCACAGGGCCAACTACAGGGCCCACTACAGGGCATACAGGGCCAACTACAAGGACAACTTCAGGGCATACAGGGCAGGCTACAGGGCCCACTACAGGGCCAACCACAGGGCCAACTACAGGGCCAACCACAGGGCCAACTACAGGGCCAACCACAGGGCCAACCACAGGGCCAACTACAGGGCCAACCACAGGGCCAACTACAGGGCCAACCACAGGGCCAACCACAGGGCCAACCATAGGGCCAACTACAGGGCCAACCACAGGGCCTACTACAGGGCCAACCACAGGGCCCACTACAGGGCATACAGGGCCAACCACAGGGCCCACTACAGGGCCCACTACAGGGCATACAGGGCCCACTACAGGGCCAACCACAGGGCCCACTACAGGGCATACAGGGCCAACCACAGGGCCCACTACAGGGCCCACTACAGGGCATACAGGGCCCACTACAGGGCCAACCACAGGGCCCACTACAGGGCATACAGGGCCAACTAGAGGGCATCACACATAGAAATCTACACTCTGCTGGATCACAACAGCCCGGCTCTGTATTTATGTATTCATGTGTAATATTAGCCATCACAGCTCCAGATTTAACCCGTTCCAGTGGTTAGACCTGGTAGACGCTCCCACACTAGAAGGAGTTAAAGCCGTGCTGGATGATGTAAACTGCTAAATGTGCGCCTGTTAAACGCACAGCAAGCCATACCACCACAATAAAACAACTTCACACAGCCAGATCACTTATTGCTCACCCGCACTCTGAAGCGGAACATGGCGAGGCGGACGCAGTGGCTGAGGCAGGCCGGGGGCAGGAACCATGCCCGGGGGGGCGGGGTGGCCTTGCTGCCGACGTGGTTGACTATCAGCTGCGCGGTCTGCCGCTGGCCCTGGGCTCGCCGCGCCCACTCGGGCCAGCGCTCCTTCCCCAGAGTCCCGTTGAAAACCACGACCAGCTCCAGGCCCCCCTGGTACAGGCAGGCCTGGGACAGGGCGGCCAGGTAGCCCAGCATGGCGTTCCACTCGCCCCCGCACACCCAGTCCGTCTGGTAGCCGCCGTACAGGCGCTGCAGGCCGGAGTCAGCGTCGATGAGGATCCTGGCGGGCGGGGGCGGGGGAGGCATGGGCCCGGGGTGATGTGGGTGGTGGTGTGGATGGTGGTGGTGAGGGGGGGGCTGGCGGGCCGCGGTACGGGCGAGCTTCAGGAGGTCCACCGGGACGGCGGCCCCGGGACACCGCTTCTCTAAATACTCTTGGAAACCCTGCACTCCCATGACGGTGTTGTTGAGCCGGTGCGTCTGGCCGGGAGCGGGTTCTGAGTAGGTTCTGTACGCCGTGTTGGAGCTGTGATGTGGGACCGGAGCTAGCTGGAGGCGAGCTAACTGGTCTCCGCTGTAGTGACTAACCCGAGTTTAGTTAACCCTGCAGAACAACCTGTCTGACACCCACACGAGTGAAATGAGGCACCGCGCACTGCTGTGCACGTGTGTCAGCTATCGGTGCTTATCCCGAGATATATCCAGCTGGCTCAGTTTAGGTCGTGGCTGCTCGGTTTAGTGTCCATCCCGGTGGGTTGTTGGTGCGATGCCAGCAAGGCCAGTGTAGCTTCCGACTACCAGAAAAAGTTCAGCACATTTCCTGCTCCCATAATGAGGCTTCAACACACCCAGCTGCACACGGGGAGCCGGCAGCAGATAACGGAACCGCAGCCGGGAGGCGGATAATAGCGAAGAAAAGCCAATAAAATGATGATTGTGCGGTTTGAGCAGAAGAAACAGATGCGATGCTGCGCATTAGTTAGCATCCCGCAGGCTGGACATCATGCTAAACCGAGCAGCCGCAAAATCACCATTTATTATATCTGACAGCTAAAATATGAGACATGTATCCTGCTCTGCCTCCGGCTGGTCTCCGAGCATCGGTACCGGCAGCTGGCTGGGTCAGAGGGGGCAGAATATCAATTAAAACTAACTAAGGAGCTGAGTGGCTAGACCTCCTAACTCTGTGGCTAACTGTTAGCTGCTAACTGCTAACTGTGTGGCTAGCTGTTAGCTGCTAACTGTGTGGCTAGCTGTTAGCTGCTAGCTGTTAGCTGTTAGCCTTCTAGGTGTTAGCTGCTAACTGTTAGCCTTCTAGATGCTAACTGCTAGCTGTTAGCTGCTAACTGTTAGCTGTTAGCTGCTAACTGTGTGGCTAACTGTTAGCTGCTAGCTGCTAACTCTGTGGCTAACTGCTAGCTGTTAGCTGTTAGCTCTTAGCAGGGTCCCCGGCGTGATTTGACGCGTGATCTCCGGGCGGACACGACGCGGAATGAGATGGATGTTTTACGAAATGAAAGAAAAAGGAACTAAAATAAAATAAAAGTAACAGCCCGATGGTGCCTCCCTCGCTGCGCTGCAGGCTCACGGCTTCATGTTGCGGAGGGGAACATTACTTCCAAGCGACATCAGCCATCTTGCGACTTCCTCGCGGCCCGGTGGAGAGTGGGAGGGAAGGCAGGAGGGAGGAGGCGCGGCCGCGGGGCACGCTGGGAAATGTAGTCTAATACGCGGATCACGTCCTACTGGGGCAGACGTGGCAGGAAACAGAGGAAAACTACAACTACCAGCATGAGGAAAACGACGGTTTGGACGAGGATAAAAAAGCTGGAGAGTAAAATTTCTCCAAGTGGCCCAAAAGTGATTCAAGTACAAAACTAGTCCGTTATTATTCATATAATATCTCCTCTTTCATATCAACCCGGTAATATTCTTAATATACCGCCAATTACCTGCTGCTATGGTGGAGCTAGTATATGATAACTGATTGGGTGGTGTAACAGGTAGAATCACACCTGAGCTAGTATATGATAACTGACTGGGTTGTGTGACAGGTGGAATCACACCTTAGATAGTATATGATAACTGACTGGGTGGTGTAACAGGTAGAATCACACCTGAGCTGCTATATGATAACTGACTGGGTGGTGTAACAGGTAGAATCACACCTGAGCTGCTATATGATAACTGACTGGGTGGTGTAACAGGTAGAATCACACCTGAGCTGCTATATGATAACTGACTGGGTGGTGTAACAGGTAGAATCACACCTGAGCTGCTATATGATAACTGACTGGGTGGTGTAACAGGTAGAATCACACCTGAGCTGCTATATGATAACTGACTGGGTGGTGTAACAGGTAGAATCACACCTGAGCCGCTATATGATAACTGACTGGGTGGTGTAACAGGTAGAATCACACCTGAGCTAGTATATGATAACTGACTGGGTGGTGTAACAGGTAGAATCACACCTGAGCTGCTATATGATAACTGACTGGGTGGTGTAACAGGTAGAATCACACCTGAGCTGCTATATGATAACTGACTGGGTGGTGTAACAGGTAGAATCACACCTGAGCTGCTATATGATAACTGACTGGGTGGTGTAACAGGTAGAATCACACCTGAGTTAGTATATGATAACTGACTGGGTGGTGTAACAGGTAGAATCACACCTGAGATAGTATATGATAACTGACTGGGTGGTGTAACAGGTAGAATCACACCTGAGCTAGTATATGATAACTGACTGGGTGGTGTAACAGGTAGAATCACACCTGAGATAGTATATGATAACTGACTGGGTGGTGTAACAGGTAGAATCACACCTGAGATAGTATATGATAACTGACTGGGTGGTGTAACAGGTAGAATCACACCTGAGCTGCTATATGATAACTGACTGGGTGGTGTAACAGGTAGAATCACACCTGAGCTGCTATAGGATAACTGACTGGGTGGTGTAACAGGTAGAATCACACCTGAGCTGCTATATGATAACTGACTGGGTGGTGTAACAGGTAGAATCACACCTGAGCTGCTATATGATAACTGACTGGGTGGTGTAACAGGTAGAATCACACCTGAGCTGCTATATGATAACTGACTGGGTGGTGTAACAGGTAGAATCACACCTGAGCTAGTATATGATAACTGACTGGGTGGTGTAACAGGTAGAATCACACCTGAGCTGCTATATGATAACTGACTGGGTGGTGTAACAGCACCTCCCCTCCCCTCTCTCTCTCTATGGATGAGTGAGTGAGAGAGAGAGAGGGATTAGCGGTGTAGTCCCCGGGGAGAGAGAACATGTCGGTCCGGTCGGTGAGCTCCCTCTCCGGAGTCCTGAAGCCCGTGTTCAGCCACCGGGTAACCAGCCGGGTAACCAGCCGGGTAACCCGGGTAGGACTTCACCAGCAGGTAGATAACCAACTAACTACTAAACACTCTGTTTGAAGTGGTTTAACTGCTAGTTACAGTTAGAACAGCGGTGAGTGGAGCTAAGCTGATTAACGGTGGGTTGGTTAGCTGGTTAACTGAGCTAACTGAGATAACTGAGCTAACTGAGCTAACTTTAGCTTAGTTAATGTCGCTGTTCTTTCAGCACCACTCTGTTAACTTGATGTTAACTTGATGTTAACTCCCTGCAGAGAATATTTACTACTACTACACTACTACTACTACTACTACTACTACTACACTACTACATTACTGCTACTACATTACTGCTACTACGCTCCTACTACATTTGCTCCTGCAGTATTCCTGTTTTCTCCCCAGCAGAGATCAGGCTGTAAATCTACCCTTAAACTGATCCCTGCAGGTCATAAATTATTCAAACTCTAATACAACAAGTACTCCTTCGACCAGTGGTGGAGGAAGTATTCAGAGCCTTAAAAGTACTAATACTACAGTGTAAAAATACTCCGTTACAAGTGAAAGTTCTGCATTCACAATCTTACCGAAGTAAAAGTACATAAGTATTGACACAGAAATAGACTTTAAAGCAGCAGAAGGTAGAAACGGAGCAAATATTATTAAAAAAAGTTATTTTTATAAAACGGTCACTATATCCTGACAGTAGTACATGAGACAGACCGTTGCTAAGCATAACAGACCGTTGCTACGGACAGCAGACCGTTGCTAAGGACAGCAGACCGTTGCTACGGACAGCAGATCGTTGCTACGGACAGCAGACCGTTGCTACGGACAGCAGACCGTTGCTAAGGACAGCAGACCGTTGCTACGGACAGCAGACCGTTGCTACGGACAGCAGACCGTTGCTACGGACAGCAGAACGTTGCTACGGACAGCAGACCGTTGCTAAGGACAGCAGACCGTTGCTACGGACAGCAGACCGTTGCTAAGGACAGCAGACCGTTGCTACGGACAGCAGACCGTTGCTACGGACAGCAGCCGTTGCTAAGGACAGCAGACCGTTGCTACGGACAGCAGACCGTTGCTACGGACAGCAGACCGTTGCTACGGACAGCAGACCGTTGCTACGTATAGCAGACCGTTGCTACGGACAGCAGACCGTTGCTAAGGACAGCAGACCGTTGCTACGGACAGCAGACCGTTGCTACGTATAGCAGACCGTTGCTACGTATAGCAAACCGTTGCTACGGACAGCAGACCGTTGCTACGTATAGAAGACCGTTGCTATGTATAACACTGAGAAACACCTGAACTATCCCTTTAACCTCCATCTACTGTAGTAATACACTGACTATGGATCAGAACCTCACAGAACCACACTGAGAAACACCTGAACTATCCCTTTAACCTCCATCTACTGTAGTAACACACTGACTATGGATCAGAACCTCATAGAACCACACTGAGAAACACCTGAACTATCCCTTTAACCTCCATCTACTGTAGTAATACACTGACTATGGATCAGAACCTCATAGAACCACACTGAGAAACACCTGAACTATCCCTTTAACCTCCATCTACTGTAGTAACACACTGACTATGGATCAGAACCTCATAGAACCACACTGAGAAACACCTGAACTATCCCTTTAACCTCCATCTACTGTAGTAATACACTGACTATGGATCAGAACCTCACAGAACCACACTGAGAAACACCTGAACTATCCCTTTAACCTCCATCTACTGTAGTAATACACTGACTATGGATCAGAACCTCATAGAACCACACTGAGAAACACCTGAAACTGAGTTCAGGTGTTTTTCAGATGGGTTCTGCTGCGTGTCCACAGGAACATTGTTTTGTCTCATCAGTGTGCTTGTGATGTCAGCACCGGTCTTCCTCTTTGTCCTAATAACTGTTTTCTCTCCTCCGTCTGATCCGTCCATCCTCACTCACCAGAACATAGTGAGTACGGCTGCTCACACACACACAGAGACGTGTAGTCTTATTAGAACAGTTAAAGGACGACCAGTTTGTGTCAGTAGGTCTGGATGGGTTCTGGATGGGTTCTGGATGCATGTACTGGGTTGTGGGAGGAGTTTGACTCTCGTGTGTTACAGCCTCCACCAGCGCGGTATGGCGGCAGACACACCGTCACTCTGATTCCTGGAGACGGCATCGGACCGGAGCTGGCCAACCACGTGTGTGAGCTGTTCCGGTAAGAATACACACACACACACACACACACACACACACACACACACACACACACACACACACACACACACACACACACACACACACACACACACACACATTACATGACTCAGAGATCTCATCGGTTCTGTATCATCAGGTTCTGCTGTGTACCGGTGGACTTTGAGGTTGTCAACGTGGACTCATCTATGACCTCAGAGGACGACATCGATAACGCCATCATGGCGATCAGACGCAACGGAGTCGCCCTTAAAGGTCAGAGCGCGTCCCGGATCTCGTCCTCTGCTCTCTAAACCTGACAGCTGTTCTATCGTTCAGCATCCTTCTGTGGGAATCAACACTAGTTTGGATCTTTTCTGACGCACTGAGCTGTAATTTACGGAGTCACTTCCTCACAGCCTCCTCGCCGGTTGGAGACGTGTAACCATGGTAACCGGTACCAACCTCATGTGACCGAAACGACGATCTGTGAGAATCAAAGTCTGAACTACTTTTAAAAACATATATTGCGCCTATCAGGGTGGAATCTGATACTTACAGTTAAACTGAAGCGTTGTTGATGTCACAGAGCTGTCTGTCAACGTACGTTATAAACGTTGTCATTACTACCGCATTGCATTGTGGGATATTTATGCCGCCGAAGTGTGCAGCGTTGTATACTGTAATATTTCACCAGAAATAGTATGTAGTATTTGTACTATTGGTTTCACACTGAGGATTCGGACATACTAAAAAATCTCATGGTGTTTCAGTGTATAAATAACATGTTAGTGTTGAATTTAGGACGTAACCTTAATGTTTTATATGTTCCACTGAAGGAAAATCTGTAAATGTTCATGTAAGTCAGAAAACAATCTGTATATAATATACACTCAGCTACCAGTTTATTAGTAGAGCAAATATAACAGTCCTGCAATAAATCCTAGGATGTGTTGAACTGTGTTGCATTATACAGAGTTGGGCTGTTTCGGGTATTTAGCCGTCCCTCACTGATATCAACGGGGTGGACAAAATAACAGAAACCCCTGTAAGTATAACACAACACAATTTGAAAATTCAAAATGATCCTATAGTTGAACCAACACCTCTCTAAAAACCAGACGTGTGGACCTGCTGGTGGCACCAGAGAGACGCTCAGAGGAGGCTTCAACCTGGGGGTCACCAGATCATCTCTGGGGGTCACGAGATCATTTCTGGGGGTCACTAGATCATTTCTGGGGGTCACTAGATCATTTCTGGGGGTCACAAGATCATTTCTGGGGGTCACTAGATCATTTCTGGGGGTCACGAGATCATTTCTGGGGGTCACTAGATCATTTCTGGGGGTCACTAGATCATTTCTGGGGGTCACGAGATCATTTCTGGGGGTCACTAGATCATTTCTGGGGGTCACGAGATCATTTCTGGGGGTCACTAGATCATTTCTGGGGGTCACGAGATCATTTCTGGGGGTCACTAGATCATTTCTGGGGGTCACTAGATCATTTCTGGGGGTCACGAGATCATTTCTGGGGGTCACGAGATCATTTCTGGGGGTCACGAGATGGTTGTGGAGATAAAATACCATATTTCAGACTGGGGAATGGTTTTACCTGACACCGCCTGTACCAGTGAGATCATTTACCTTAGAACAGATTTTATTGAGTTTCTGATGGAGGATTTCTGGCGGGTCAGGGGGGAGAAAGTCATGAAACGGATCAGAACTCCACAGTGCCTGGAGCACAACGCCGAGGTGCTAGCTGCTCAAACTACAGAAAACTGGGGGGTCACGACTCAAAAAGGTTGAGAAGCACTGCTCTGCTCAACATGAATATCTGGACTAAACGTCACGGCGATCCACCTCATAGATATTTATAGATATTTAGTGCAGGACCAACCAACCTGTGTGGCTACACATTTAAAAAATGTGAATTAAAAACTTCCCATTGACAGTGATGTTTAATCAAAGCACTCACATTGTAGATGACATAAAAACACCTTTAGTGCATGAATGTTTATTCTCAACCTGTCAACAATAACATATGTTAAAAAGCTCTGTTAGTTCAGAATCTGTAAAGAGAAGCGTGAACCTCAAAAGAAAGTCCAGATGTCCGGCTATATCAAGTTCTGTTTTAGTTGTCATTCATCAGAGCAGAGGTAAACCTCCGGGTCTGAGAAGTGAAGCCTTAAACCTTCATCCTGTCTCCCAGCCAGCAGGCGGCGACTCCTCTGCTTCTATAGAAGTCTCTGAGAAAATGAGCTTCTACTTCTCTCTGGATTTATTACCTCAGTAAACATTGTAAACATGAGTTTATGGTCTCAATCACTAGTTTCAAGTCTTCTTCAATACAGCATGATGTTCATTTAGTAAATTATGGTCCCATTTAGAGTCAGATAGACCATAAAGCAGGGGATGCTTTAGGGCGGGGCTACCTTGTGATTGACAGGTCGCTACCACGGCGTTGTCCGGTCTGGGAGTTGTCCGTGTTTTCGTCTTACAGCTTTAACCCTTTAACCCTTTCACCCTTTAACCCTTTAACCCTCTAACCCTTTCACAGTGTGTTTTCACTTCATCAGAGTTAATTAGAACATTAAAAACATCTTATTCAGTGTTCGGTTGTCCTTAGCTCCGCCCTCTCAGGTCACTTCTGGTTGAAAATAACCAAAACCAATGAAAGACGTCATGGTGACGACGTCCACTTCTGATATACAGTCTATGTTCTTAAGGTGTGACGTTGTTTGTTATCCAGGTAACATTGAGACCAACCACAACCTGCCACCATCCTACAAGTCCAGAAACAACCTGCTCCGGTAAGATTTCACCACTTTTCTCTCAGCTAATCTTAAAGGGTAACTTTGGTATTTTAGTACTCATGTGTTTGTGTCTCATTTCTCTGATGTGTTCAGACTCTGATAATAACAGTCTGAGTCTGTCAGTATAACTGGACCAGTTTCAGAGAGTCTCCGTTAGACACTGAGACACCAACACCTGAGGAAGAAGGCTGAAATATACCAGAGTTACCCTTTAAGGTCAATAGTGTTAAACAGCAGCTGTTTCAACTGTAACGTTGATACACAGCGGTGAAGTTACTGAGCTTCTCTATCTTCTATCCTCTCTATCCTCCTCTCTATCCTCCTCTCTATCATCCTCTCTATCTCTCTATCATCCTCTCTATCCATCCTCTCTATCTCTCTATCCATCCTCTCTATCCTCCTCTCTATCTCTCTATCCTCCTCTCTATCTCTCTATCCTCCTCTCTATCCTCCTCTCTATCCTCCTCTCTATCTCTCTATCCTCCTCTCTATCCTCCTCTCTATCTCTCTATCCTCCTCTCTATCCTCCTCTCTATCTCTCTATCCTCCTCTCTATCCTCCTCTCTATCTCTCTATCCTCCTCTCTATCCTCCTCTCTATCTCTCTATCCTCCTCTCTATCATCCTCTCTATCTCTCTATCATCCTCTCTATCATCCTCTCTATCCATCCTCTCTATCTCTCTATCCATCCTCTCTATCCTCCTCTCTATCTCTCTATCCTCCTCTCTATCCTCCTCTCTATCTCTCTATCCTCCTCTCTATCCTCCTCTCTATCCTCTCTATCCTCCTCTCTATCTTCTATCTCTCTATCCTCCTCTCTATCCTCCTCTCTATCTCTCTATCCTCCTCTCTATCCTCCTCTCTATCCTCCTCTCTATCCTCTCTATCCTCCTCTCTATCTTCTATCTCTCTATCCTCCTCTCTATCCTCCTCTCTATCCTCTCTATCCTCCTCTCTATCCTCCTCTCTATCTTCTATCTCTCTATCCTCCTCTCTATCCTCCTCTCTATCCTCCTCTCTATCCTCTCTATCCTCCTCTCTATCCTCCTCTCTATCCTCCTCTCTATCCTCCTCTCTATCCTCCTCTCTATCTCTCTATCCTCCTCTCTATCCTCCTCTCTATCCTCTCTATCCTCCTCTCTATCCTCCTCTCTATCTCTCTATCCTCCTCTCTATCCTCCTCTCTATCCTCCTCTCTATCCTCCTCTCTATCCTCCTCTCTATCCTCCTCTCTATCCTCCTCTCTATCTCTCTATCCTCCTCTCTATCCTCCTCTCTATCCTCCTCTCTTCCTTCCCCTCATCCTGTCTCTGCAGCACCAGTCTGGATCTGTATGCCAACGTGATGCACTGCCAGTCTCTCCCAGGAGTGAGGACACGCCACAGAAACATGGACATCATGATCATCAGGGAGAACACTGAGGGAGAGTACAGCAGCCTGGAGCACGAGGTGAAAGGGTTAATAACAGCAATCCTAACCCATCAGGCCTCCATCATCTCTCTCTCTCTCTCTCTCTGTCTCTCTGCAGAACGTACCAGGCATTGTTGAATCATCATCTCTGTCTCTCTCTCTCTCTGTCTCTCTGTCTCTCTGTCTCTCTGCAGAACGTACCGGGCGTTGTTGAATGCCTGAAGATCATCACCAGGACCAAATCTTTACGCATCGCTGACTACGCGTTCAGAACTGCTCGGGCCAAAGGACGCCGACTGGTCACTGCTGTCCACAAAGCCAACATCATGTCTGTTTCTATTCATCTCTCTCTATAAAACACATCATACGTCTTCAACACATTAACACAACCTGTGATTACTGATACCGGTATCATATGAAACTAGAACACCTGATGAATCCATCGGTACCAACCAGGTCAGACTAGCTTGTCATGAAGGAGGTAAAATAACGCTCCAAACTAAATGTTGATGAGGAAAAACTGTCATGGCCATTTCCAAAGGAGTCTCTTGACCTCTGACCTCCAGATCAGTGAATGTAAATGGGTTCTATGGGTACCCACGAGTCTCCCCTTTACAGACATGCCCACTTTATGATAATCACATGTAGTTTGGAGCAAGTCATAGTGAAGTCAGCACACTGACACACTGACAGCTGTTGTTGCCTGTTGGGCTGCAGTTTGCCATGTTATGATCTGAGCATATTGTTTTATGCTAAATGCAGAACTTGTGAGGGTTTCTGGATGATATTTTTTACATTTTTCAGACTTTTTTTGGGACATTTTTGGAACTTTTTTATTTTTTTTTATTTTACATTTTTTCAGACTTTTTAAATACATTTTTTGGACATTTTTCAGTCTTTTATTTCTTTTTCATTTTCTTTACGTTTTTCAGACTTTTTTCACAGTTTTTAGACATTTTTCAGACTTTTTTGTACATTTTTTGACATTTGTCAGACTTTTTTTTTTTTTAAGAATTGTTTTTTTAGAATTTTTCAGACTTTTTTTCTTTTTCTTTTTTTTTACATATTTTGGAAATTTTTCAAACTTTTTTTTTTTTTACATTTTTTGGACATTTTTCAATTTTGTTTTTCAACATTCAAATTTTTTTTATATATATTTTTCGGACATTTCATTTTTCAGACTTTTTCTGTAAATTTGTTTTACATTTTTTGAACTTTTTTTTTTTCTTTTTTCACATTTTTCTGACAGTTTTTCAGACTTTTATCTTTCTTTCTACATTTTTCATTTTTTTTTTTTTTTTTACATTTTTTGGACATTTTTCAGACTTCTTTATTTTGACATTTTTCAGACTTTTTTTGTACATTTTTTGACATTTGTCAGACTTTTTTTTTTTTTAAGAATTGTTTTTTTAGAATTTTTCAGACTTTTTTTCTTTTTCTTTTTTTTTACATATTTTGGAAATTTTTCAAACTTTTTTTTTTTTTACATTTTTTGGACATTTTTCAATTTTGTTTTTCAACATTCAAATTTTTTTTATATATATTTTTCGGACATTTCATTTTTCAGACTTTTTCTGTAAATTTGTTTTACATTTTTTTAACTTTTTTTTTTTCTTTTTTCACATTTTTCTGACAGTTTTTCAGACTTTTATCTTTCTTTCTACATTTTTCATTTTTTTTTTTTTTTTTACATTTTTTGGACATTTTTCAGACTTCTTTATTTTGACATTTTTCAGACTTTTTTGTACATTTTTCGACATTTGTCAGACTTTTTGGGGACATTTTTCGAACTTTTGTTTTTTTTGACATTTTCAGACTTTTTTTCTTTTTTTATATTTTTCAGACATTTTCCAATTTTATTTGACATTTTTCAGACTTTTTGGGGAAATTATTGTGAACATTTGTTTTGGACAATTATCAGACTATTTATTTATTTATTTTTTCAGACATTTTTTCAGACATTTTTCAGACTTTTTTGGGACATAATGTGAACAATTTTTTTTTTTTTTACATTTTTCAAACTTTTTTTGACATTTGAGGGTTTCTGGACAATATCTGTCATTGTTTTGTGTTGTTAATTGATTTCCAGTAGTAAATATGTACATACATTTACATAAAGCAGCATATTTGTCCACTCCCATGTTGATAAGAGGATTAAATACTTGACTAATTTCCCTTTAAGGTTCATTTAGAACAGATAAAACATGTGTGATTAATCGTGATTATATATTTTAATGGACTGACAGCCGTACTATCTTAATGTGTGTTTGTCGGAGCAGGAAGTTGGGAGACGGCCTCTTCCTGGAGTGCTGTAAGGAGGTTGCCAGCGGTTACCCTGAGATCACCTTCGACAGCATGATTGTGGACAACACCACCATGCAGGTAGCTACGCAGCGCCATGCTGCTCATCTCATTATGTGGTGTTTATATCATCATCATCATCATCATCATCATCATCATCATCATCATCATTAACTTCTTTAAGCAGAAATGTGAGAATGTTGTGAGGTTATGTTAGCTGGTTTCTAGTCATGTTATCTTTGTGTGTGTGGTAGCTGGTTTCTAGTTATGTTATCTTTGTGTGTGTGTTAGCTGGTTTCTAGTTATGTTATCTTTGTGTGTGTGGTAGCTGGTTTCTAGTCATGCTATCTTTGTGTGTGTGGTAGCTGGTTTCTAGTCATGCTATCTTTGTGTGTGTGGTAGCTGGTTTCTAGTCATGTTATCTTTGTGTGTGTGGTAGCTGGTTTCTAGTCATGCTATCTTTGTGTGTGTGGTAGCTGGCTTCTAGTTATGTTATCTTTGTGTGTGTGGTAGCTGGTTTCTAGTCATGTTATCTTTGTGTGTGTGGTAGCTGGTTTCTAGTTATGCTATCTTTGTGTGTGTGGTAGCTGGTTTCTAGTCATGTTATCTTTGTGTGTGTGGTAGCTGGTTTCTAGTCATGCTATCTTTGTGTGTGTGGTAGCTGGTTTCTAGTCATGCTATCTTTGTGTGTGTGGTAGCTGGTTTCTAGTTATGCTATCTTTGTGTGTGTGGTAGCTGGTTTCTAGTCATGTTATCTTTGTGTGTGTGGTAGCTGGTTTCTAGTCATGCTATCTTTGTGTGTGTGGTAGCTGGTTTCTAGTTATGTTATCTTTGTGTGTGTGGTAGCTGGTTTCTAGTCATGCTATCTTTGTGTGTGTGGTAGCTGGTTTCTAGTCATGTTATCTTTGTGTGTGTGGTAGCTGGTTTCTAGTTATGCTATCTTTGTGTGTGTGGTAGCTGGTTTCTAGTCATGCTATCTTTGTGTGTGTGGTAGCTGGTTTCTAGTCATGTTATCTTTGTGTGTGTGGTAGCTGGTTTCTAGTCATGCTATCTTTGTGTGTGTGGTAGCTGGTTTCTAGTCATGCTATCTTTGTGTGTGTGGTAGCTGGTTTCTAGTCATGTTATCTTTGTGTGTGTGGTAGCTGGTTTCTAGTCATGTTATCTTTGTGTGTGTGGTAGCTGGTTTCTAGTTATGTTATCTTTGTGTGTGTGTGGTAGCTGGTTTCTAGTCATGCTATCTTTGTGTGTGTGTGGTAGCTGGTTTCTAGTCATGCTATCTTTGTGTGTGTGTTAGCTGGTTTCTAGTCATGTTATCTTTGTGTGTGTGTGTGTAGCTGGTTTCTAGGCCCCAGCAGTTCGATGTGATGGTCATGCCCAACCTGTACGGCAACGTGGTGAGCAATGTGTGTGCCGGGCTGGTTGGTGGACCGGGCCTGGTACCTGGAGCCAACTATGGAGAGGACTACGCAGTGTTTGAGACGGTGAGACGATTCACAGCAAACGAGAGGGACAGGGAGAATTACGAGAGTAAGAAAGGTCAAGAAAAAAACACTGAGACGAAACATGAAAGGTCTCTTAAACTACGAGGGCAGCGTAACAAGCTGTAAACACAACACTGACATTTCACTTTATAAAGGTTATATGGAAACGTGTTACCAAACGGATGCTTATCTACACATCCAGCAGAAACAGGAAACAGGAAACAGGAATGTTGTGGGCCGGAAAACCCAAACTAAGACACTAAAGTGGTCTCTATAGATGAGCAACACGTTCTCATCCCAACACGTCACATACTGGCCCTTTGTAAAAACCCCTCGGCGTCACTTTGTCTCTCACACTAAACACGTGCTTAATGTTGTGAATTAAACAGAAACACTTGCTTGGGTTCAGGCTTCAAAACCACTATAGTTCGGTTTAGGAAAGATCTACATGGTTGGGCTTAAAACTGCGACGTTTGTAAAGTGAAAATGAAACTGAACGTTGTGAACGCAGGACACGAAGGAACAGCTGATTGTAAAGTGAAAGTGAAACGTAACGTACGGGACACGAACAGCGGTCTCCTGGAGGAAAGCCTTGTGTTTGTTGTTGTTGAACATTTGGAAACAAAAAATTCCATAACTATGATAAAAATGAATCAGAATATCCTTTACTTCTTCACTTTAGACCATCTACTAAGTTAAATGAGTACAAAGTTATTTCTAAAAGAGTATTTCAGTAATATTGTAAATAATCAGAAGCTACATGTCCTCCCATTCATGAATTAAAGCTGTTGTTCTGTGTGCAGGGCACCAGGAACACCGGGAAGAGCATCGCCAACCGGAACACCGCCAACCCCACGGCCATGCTGCTGGCCTCCTGCCTGCTGCTGGACCACCTGAAGCTGCACGCCTACGCAACCATGATCCGCAGAGCCGTCCTGTCCACGGTCACCGAGACCCGGGTACGATCACATCACATCACATCACATCACACGCTCCAACATCTGACTGATTACCAGACAGGTTACCAAGATATATGAATAGAGAATATTCTGCTCACATGGTTCGGTCGTCTCCTTTGTCCTCCAGCTGCACACTGCGGACCTGGGAGGCCACGGATCCACCTCTGAAGTGGTCCAGTCCATCATGAACGCCGTTCAGAGTACCGGGCCTCGGACTCTGAGCATCTAGAACAAACACACAGAAATATACAAGAGAGAGGGTGTATACTGTGTATATATATACATTAGTGGGCCTCTCTTCTGTAGGTCTTCTATGCAGTTTCATAATAACAGTAGAGAGTTGTTTGATAGTGACATGAAACTGTATCACAGTCTATGCAATAGTTATTATTTATTAGTTAACATAACACAACATAATATAACATAACATAACCTATAACATAACATAACATAACATAACCTTTAACATAACATAACATAACATAACATAACATAACATAACATAACATAACATAACATAACCTCTAACATAGCATAACATAATATAACATAACATAACATAACCTTTAACATAACATAACATAACCTTTAACATAACATAACATAACCTTTAACATAACATAACCTTTAACATAACATAACATAACATAACATAACCTATAACATAACATAGCATATGATAACCTTTAACATAACATAACATAACATAACCTTTAACATAACATAACATAACCTTTAACATAACATAACATAACATAACATAACATAACCTATAACATAACATAGCATAACCTTTAACATAACATAACATATGATAACCTTTAACATAACATAACATAACCTTTAACATAACATAACATAACATAACATAACATAACATAACATAACCTAATATAACATAACATAACATAACATAACATAATCTTTAACATAACATAACATAACATAACATAACATAACATAACATAACATAACATAACATAACATAACCTTTAAC
Organism: Sebastolobus alascanus; assembly: GCA_916701645.2. Lineage (NCBI taxonomy): Eukaryota > Metazoa > Chordata > Actinopteri > Perciformes > Sebastidae > Sebastolobus > Sebastolobus alascanus. The sequence continues at coordinate 278,592 of CAKAOJ020000451.1, read as the reverse complement.
ATAACATAACATAACCTATAACATAACATAACATAACATAGCATAACCCATAACATAACATAACATAACATAACATAACATAACATAACATAACCTATAACATAGCATAACCTTTAACATAACATAACATAACATAAAATAAAATAACCTATAACATAACATAACCTTTAACATAACATAACATAACATAACATAACATAACATAACATAACATAATATAACCTATAACATAACATAACATAACATAACATAACACAACACAACACAACACAACACAACACAACACAACACAACACAACACAACACAAAACAACACAACACAACCTAACATAACATAACATAACATAACATAACCTTTAACTTAACATAACATAACATAACCTATAACATAACATAGCATAACCTTTAACATAACATAACATATGATAACCTTTAACATAACATAACATAACCTTTAACATAACATAACATAACCTAATATAACATAACATAACCTTTAACATAACATAACATAACATAACCTAATATAACATAACATAACATAACATAACATAACATAAAATAATCTTTAACATAACATAACATAACATAACATAACATAACATAACATAACATAGCATAACCTTTAACATAACATAACATAACCTATAACATAACATAACATAACATAGCATAACCTATAATATAACATAGCATAACATAACATAACCTATAACATAGCATAGCCTTTAACATAACATAACATAACATAAAATAAAATAACCTATAACATAACATAACCTTTAACATAACATAACATAACATAACATAACATAACATAACATAACATAACATAACCTATAACATAACATAACATAACATAACATAACCTATAACATAACATAACATAACATAACATAACACAACACAACAGAACACAACACAACACAACACAACACAACACAACACAACACAACACAACATAACATAACATAACCTTTAACATAACATAAAATAATCTTTAACATAACATAACATAACATAACATAACATAACATAACATAACATAACATAACATAGCATAACCTTTAACATAACATAACATAACCTATAACATAACATAACATAACATAGCATAACCTATAACATAACATAGCATAACATAACATAACCTATAACATAGCATAACCTTTAACATAACATAACATAACATAAAATAAAATAACCTATAACATAACATAACCTTTAACATAACATAACATAACATAACATAACATAACATAACATAACATAACATAACCTATAACATAACATAACATAACATAACATAACACAACACAACACAACACAACACAACACAACACAACACAACACAACACAACACAACACAACACAACACAACACAACCTATAACACAACACAACACAACACAACACAACACAACACAACACAACACAACCTAACCTAACCTAACCTAACCTAACGTAACCTAACCTTTAACACAACATAACATAACATAACATAACATAACATAACATAACATAACATAACCTTTAACATAACATAACATAACATAACATAACATAACATAACATAACACAACACAACACAACACAACACAACACAACACAACACAACACAACACAACACAACACAACACAACACAACACAACATAACATAACTTAACATAACATAACATAACATAACATAACCTTTAACACAACATAACATAACATAACATAACATAACATAACATAACATAACATAACATAACCTTTAACACAACATAACATAACATAACATAACATAACATAACATAACATAACATAACCTTTAACATAACATAACATAACCTTTAACATATAGCGTTTCCTCTCCTCCTGACCGTTTCTGAAGTTGTTTGAGCTCTTTGTTTGCATCTATAATTGACCCTAATTGACTATTTGTATAATTTGACCTGAACCGAGCGTCACACTGTTTACTGTATGAAACAGAAGACAATACTACAGCTGTTGGCGTTACACCCACTCCTTTCCATGTTTATTAGTTTGATTGATTTATTTATTATTCTTCGTGCATTTAACTTATTTGAACACAAACACAGCTGTTGTTTGTCTACTGAAACACAGACGTCCTACTGCTGAATGTATTGGGCTCTTATAAAGCTAATAAAGCTAATAAAGCTAACAAAGCTCCCTGTGGTTTGTTTTCTGAATAGTCTGTGAGGATATAACATGTGTGAATCCAGCAGTATCCTGTCCTGACCACCGGGAGGCCACATCGTCTCCTGTTATCACCTTCACTTTGTTGTGACTCAGTGAAATGTTTTAGGAGGAATCAATATTTCACTCACACTAACAATGCAATAGGCCTATATATAAATATACTGTATATATATATACAGTATATTTATATATATAGTATACTATATACTATATATATGACAATGATATCAATAAAACTGTGTTTTTGACCAATTATGACCTCTGCAGTCAGAATGTGACTGGAACTGAAACTAACTGTAAAAATATTTATCTGCTTTTCAAAATCAGTTATTGTGTTTAAACTGAAACAACACCTGAGCCTCACAACGCATTACCTGTTAACCTTAACTCAAAGGTGATATTAACCTTAACTCAAAGGTGATATTAATTTTAACTCAAAGGAGATATTAACCTTAACCTAAAGGTGATATTAACCTTAACTCAAAGGTGATATTAACCTTAACTCAAAGGTGATATTAACCTTAACTCAAAGGTGATATTAACTTTAACTCAAAGGAGATATTAACCTTAACCTAAAGGTGATGTTAACCTTAACTCAAAGGTGATATTAACTTTAACTCAAAGGAGATATTAACCTTAACTAAAAGGTGATATTAACCTTAACCTAAAGGTGATATTAACCTTAACTCAAAGGAGATATTAACCTTAACCTAAAGGTGATATTAACCTTAACTCAAAGGTGATATTAACCTTAACTCAAAGGTCATATTAACCTTAACTCAAAGGTGATATTAATTTTAACTCAAAGGAGATATTAACCTTAACCTAAAGGTGATATTAACCTTAACTCAAAGGTGATATTAACCTTAACTCAAAGGTGATATTAACCTTAACTCAAAGGTGATATTAACTTTAACTCAAAGGAGATATTAACCTTAACTCAAAGGAGATATTAACCTTAACTAAAAGGTGATATTAACCTTAACCTAAAGGTGATATTAACCTTAACTCAAAGGAGATATTAACCTTAACCTAAAGGTGATATTAACCTTAACTCAAAGGTGATATTAACCTTAACTCAAAGGTGATATTAACTTTAACTCAAAAGAGATATTAACCTTAACTCAAAGGTGACGTTAACCTTAACTCAAAAGAGATATTAACCTTAACTCAAAGGTGACGTTAACCTTAACTCAAAAGAGATATTAACCTTAACCTAAAGGTTATATTAACCTTAACGGACATCTAAGAAACATTTACACGTGGTCAACAATTCGCTTCAGACAAGTTATCAACGGTTTTCTCTGTTAAGTGCTTTTGTCATAAAACTGACCCCCGTAGAAGCTCATAATATAACTACTGCACATAATGTAACAATTTAAATGTAAATTAGTTTTTACATTATGAGAAAATTAATACATTATAAGTAAAAATGTTGATAGCACTGAATAAAACCAACAGGAAGAATGGAATAAATTACAAAAGTGAGTTTACACCTACACAAAAGCAAGTGGGATTACACCTCATTAGATTAAAAAGATTAATCTTGAATATAGTTTTTTTTTAAAAGGGAATTTGCTGTAATAAGATCCAAATGGAAAGTATTCTGCAGTAGATGTTATATGCTGCTGAAAATAGTCCCTAACAAATGATGAATGTGTTGAGTAGGAAGCGATGTGCAACAGACAGACGGAGGAAGTCAGGGAGGTTTTAATGTGATTAGATGTGTTGAAGATAACAAACATTTATCCAGGACCTTTTTCATGATACTATTAAACATTTTCATCTGAGCCGGAGTTAAAGCCCACTGACGGAGCTTTCTACAGACATCAGAAATCAGTTTCATAATCCTATGAAAATATGAGGAGAAGCAGCCTCGTGTGTTCATGTTGTGTTCATGTTTAAGGTCGCCCAGCGGGCCTCTCGATAATTAGAGGCTCTCCTGATGAGGAGTAATTGAGGGGAAGAAAACAGATTACTGTAAAAGAGAGGAGGAATGTAGGAGATGGGGGGGGAGACAGAGAAGAAAGAAAAGGCCAACTCTCCTCTCATTTCTCTCCATAAACCTAGAACATCCCATCTGTCTCTCCTCCCTCTTTATATATCAGTTTAATGTGAGTCTATGAAGCTCTTGGATCATTAACTAATAACTGAAATCTCATCTGGATCAAACAGCAGCAGGTTTATATCCAAACAATCAGCAGGAAGTGACATTAATTCAGTGATGCAGCCGGCCATCACGTCCTCTGTATTTTACTTCTGCTCTTCATAAATCCCAGAGAGGAGGAAGAGAGGAGGAGGAAGAGGAAGAGGAGGAGGAGGAGGAGGAGGAGGAGGAGGAGGAGAGGAGGAGGAAAGGAGGAGGAGGAGGACAGGGTGAAGAAGGGAGGAGAGGAGGAGGAAAGGAGGAGGAGGAGGACAGGGTGAAGAAGGGAGGAGATGGGGAGACAGGAGTCAGCAGTGTGAGTTGGCAGAGGTCAGCCTCACAGTAATCAGCCAGAGGGAAACTCAGCATGGACGGCAGATCAGGTTGTCCTGGATCCTACAGATGCTTCACGGGACGCTGAGGACGAGGACGAGGACGAGGTGAGTCTGTTTGCTTCTACTTCCTCCTCTCTCTGCTGAAATGGGGAATTAAAATCTGTACAAGTAGCTGTTAGTGTTAATGAGGCTGTTCAGGTTACAGGTCTGATCTTTAGTTCTGTGTTCAGACTGAGAACTAAGATCATTTCTGACGGAATAATCTAGAAAAGAAAGAAACTCTGAGACGACTTTTTGTTTTGTGAAAAGAAAGCTAAGTGTTGAACAGCAAGTGTCCGCTCGTCCAACTGGATTAACATCAAGCAAAAGATGTCAACAAACCAGAGACTCAGGTGAAGTGACCATCAGCTATAGCTATATCATATACACATATATATATATATACATATATACATATATATATATATATATATATATATATATATATATATATATATATACACACAGTGTATACAGTATATGATATTAACACTACTTCAAAGTAACTACTTACAGCTGTCAGATAAATGTAGTGGAATAAAAAGTACAATATTTCTCTTCTTGCATTAAATGGAAATACTCAAGCAAAGTACAAGTACCACAAAGGTGTACTTCATTAGATTACTTGTACCTGAATATGTGTGTATTTGCATGTTTTGGAGGAAGCCCTGACTGTCAGTTAGTGTGTGATGTTGGTCAAACAACGGTGACCTTATTAGAGCTCAGTTAACCCTCCGAGATGAGAGGCCTCTCTGCATGCCTCTGTTATTGTGAGTGTTCAACTGTCACAGTGTGTGAAGGCTGTAAACATCTTTCACCTCATTATTGTTTTACAGTTAATCTGTTCAGAGAGGCCCGACCCTGCATATACAGCCCGATTAACTTCAGCTCTGTGTGCTGGTGGCATGTTTACAGGCAGATAATATGACCACAAACATGCAGCTATATGCACCCTTCCAACGTCGATGGGTCATTATAAACACACTGAGGACTGAATATGACCACAAACATGCAGCTATATGCACACTTCCAACGTCGACGGGTCATTATAAACACACTGAGGACTGAATACGACCATAAACATGCAGCTATATGCACCCTTCCAACGTCGACGGGTCATTATAAACACACTGTGGACTGAATATGACCATAAACATGCAGCTATATGCACACTTCCAACGACGACGGGTCATTATAAACACACTGTGGACTGAATATGACCATAAACATGCAGCTATATGCACACTTCCAACGTCGACGGGTCATTATAAACACACTGTGGACTGAATAAGACCATAAACATGCAGCTATATGCACACTTCCAACGACGACGGGTCATTATAAACACACTGAGGACTGATATGACCATAAACATGCAGCTATATGCACACTTCCAACGTCGACGGGTCATTATACACACACTGTGGACTGAATATGACCACAAACATGCAGCTATATGCACCCTTCCAACGTCGACGGGTCATTATACACACACTGTGGACTGAATATGACCACAAACATGCAGCTATATGCACACTTCCAACGTCGACGGGTCATTATAAACACACTGTGGACTGAATATGACCATAAACATGCAGCTATATGCACACTTCCAACGTCGACGGGTCATTATACACACACTGTGGACTGAATATGACCACAAACATGCAGCTATATGCACACTTCCAACGTCGACGGGTCATTATACACACACTGTGGACTGAATATGACCACAAACATGCAGCTATATGCACCCTTCCAACGTCGACGGGTCATTATAAACACACTGTGGACTGAATATGACCATAAACATGCAGCTATATGCACACTTCCAACGTTGACGGGTCATTATAAACACACTGTGGACTGAATATGACAATAAATGCACACTTCCAACGTCGACGGGTCATTATACACACACTGTGGACTGAATATGACCACAAACATGCAGCTATATGCACCCTTCCAATGTCGACGGGTCATTATAAACACACTGTGGACTGAATATGACCACAAACATGCAGCTATATGCACACTTCCAACGTCGACGGGTCATTATAAACACGCTGTGGACTGAATATGACCATAAACATGCAGCTATATGCACACTTCCAACGTTGACGGGTCATTATAAACACACTGTGGACTGAATATGACAATAAACATGCAGCTATATGCACACTTCCAACGTTGACGGGTCATTATAAACACACTGTGGACTGAATATGACCATAAACATGCAGCTATATGCACCCTTCCAACGTCGACGGGTCATTATACACACACTGTGGACTGAATATGACCACAAACATGCAGCTATATGCACCCTTCCAACGTCGATGGGACATTTTAAACAAATTATAGACTGAATAACGCTCACGCCTGTTTCATAATCGCCCACGTCACAATACATCCTGTCATCATTTCTGGCAAAATGTTCCAGGACTGCAGAGAAGAGATCGGAGCTGCTAATTGGCATTCACTAATTGGGTGAACTGTCACGCAATCAATTAAAAGGCAGTGGTGGAAAGTAACTAAGTACATTTACTAAAGTACTTCAGTACAATTTCAAGGTACTTCGGTATTTATATTTAATGCAACTTCATACTTCTACAATTCAGAGGTAAATATTGTACTTTGTACTCCACTTAATTTATCTGAGCCATCTTGGTTTTTGGCCGTCACCATCTTGTTTTTTTGGAACCAGAAGTGACAGGAGAGGGTGGAGTTAACTACAACTTAACTCTGAATTAGACATTTTTAGGCGACCAAAATGTTATAATTAACTTTGTTGAAGTGAAAACAGGCCGTGAAAGGGTTAAAGGGTTAAAGTTGTAAGACGTTAACACGGACAACTCCCAGACCGGACAACGCCGTGGTAACAACCTGTCAATCAGCAGGTAGCCCCGCCCTAAAGCATCCCCTGCTTTATGGTCTATCTGACTCTAAATGGGACCATAATTTACTAAATGAACATCATGCTGTATTGAAGAAGACTTGAAACTAATGATTGAGACCATAAACTCATGTTTACAATGTTTACTGAGGTAATAAATCAAGAGAGAAGTAGAAGCTCATTTTCTCAGAGACTTCTATAGAACCAGAGGAGTCGCCCCCTGCTGGCTGGTAGACAGGATGCAGGTTACCATCTGGTCTATCAGTGTATTCTAGGAAGATATTCTGCCTTTAAGTAAAGATTCTGAGTATTTCTTCCACTATTGTGCCAGGATGTCATGAAACAATAACAGTTCTCAATAAAAAGAGCCTAAAGATTATTAACTGACAGCATTCATCATCATCCAGCCGGACGCAGTCGGGAAAACTGAATTTCAATATAAATTTAAATCTCATTTATATATGTATATATATATATATATATATATATATATAAATAATATAGTATACTTTATACTGGTTTTATGTGTTTGACGGTTGCTGCTCTTCGTCATCAGTGTGTTCGGTTCAGGATAATAATGATGTTTTGTCTTTAGCGCCCTATTTCTCTCTTTGACGTTTCCCTGTCCTCCCCTCCCAGCCAACATGTCAGTCTCCACGGTAACAGACTCGTACCCGTCCATCGGCCGGTCGGCGGTCTCTGTGACCCCGGCGGGTACGAACGTCACAGACTGGGAGCGCGACGCCCTTCTGGCGGTGGCCGAGGTCGTGGTGCTGGCGGTCATCTTGGTGATGGCGCTGCTCGGCAACGGGCTGGTGCTGGTGGTGTTGCTAAGGCGGAGACGCCACCACAACCCGCTGCACCAGTTCATGCTCAACCTCTGTCTGGCCGACCTGGTGGTGGCGCTGTTCCAGGTAGTGTCAGAACGGTGATATTTAAACATGATATACTGATCTGATGTTAATAATACA